>QVNZ01008578.1:0-104090 GCA_014825645.1 Pseudomyrmex dendroicus
CTGCGCTAACACATATCGGTGCGCAAGCACGGCAATAAATTTTTCTTTCCGCAGTCGTAATTTAATCGAGCCGCTCTGGCGGCTCCGCTCGGTCAATGGAAGAGAAGAACCGCTTTCCTTCCGGAGACGCTTGGGGAAGCGGAAGGGAGCACTAGTATACGGTAATACTGGAAAAGTTGATTAAAAGTACCGGAGGGTAATCAGTTATTAGCATTTATATTAAATTAGTGTACGAACTTCGCGGATTTGCCGCGCCCTGCTCACAGAATTGCGTCAAAGGAATTAATACACATAACGTGCGGACTAAGCGTTACGTAAGAAGAAAGAATAGAAAAATAATAATTATATATATGTGCAATATTATAAAAATATTTACTGTATGAAATTTTTGGTGCGTATGTGTGTTGTGAACCTTTAAGAAAAATAGGTGTAATGTCTTTCCTATTTTATGTGTATAAATATTACAAACTCAGACATTTTTACCAAATTTCAATCCATTTACATACAAATGTTTCATACTCAATTTTAAATATTACTTATGTCTTCGAGACGAGATAAATCCGTTTCACAAATTTCTTTCACATTTTTACATCGAAAGAATGTAAAGAATGTGACGATGCTGACGAGACTGAATAATTAAGAAGCGAGAAGTGTCTTATGACGAAAATATTCTCGGAATGTCTCTTTATCGCGACATATGTATGTATGTACCGGTGTTAGAGATATACGTGACCTCCGAAACAGGTTGCAACGCGAATGAGCAAGCCGAACGAGGCCAGAATCGCCATCGTGACTTTTTACACAGCGACGAATTTTAGAATTAATCGGCGATGGTGCGGAACGGCGATTTATCATTGTCCGACTTTATAGACTTGCGAAACCTCATGTGACGGTCACAATCTAATTTTGATATTCTACGTTGTTTTTTCAGGTCACGTTAGAACGTCGTTACTTGCGGGAAGCAATTTTAACGTCACATGGCATCTCGCTTATCCCCACAGGGTAAGTAAAGTCTTACGAGTCCTTTGAAGTTTCTTATCGCGCGAACCTTAGCTTGTTTTATACGCGCGCCAAGAAAGATTTTATCGTTTCATAAAATGTATCAAAAGCTATAAAAGTTATTTTATAACTGACACAAAATAACTGACACGAGAAGATCATGAATATGTATTTTATACAAAAATAATGACTGTTTAATGAGTATAAATTGTATCAAGATCAAGAAAACTTTATAACCGAATGAAAGAGATGTTGAGAGAGTTTGGTGCTCACGAATCTAATTAATTAACTAGCGAGAATAACGGGAATTTCTTGAATCCCAAAATTCAATTTGATGTTATTTCCTTGTGAATATTTTATGATACTATCATTTTGTTTTTTATTCGCAACGTCACCCAAAAAGATTTTAATTTTTTCACATTAAAAATCTTTATTCTGAAAATTTATGAATATTATTTACTGTATAATATTCAAACCGTTTTATTACTTTTATTTTATTATTGCGCCGCGTAATTTTTAAGCATTCACGTAAACGAAAAGGAACACACTTACTTTCTTGAACAATCGCACGAATTTTTACACATTTCTCTCTAGTGTTGTTTTGTATTGCGCACGGATTTCTCGCGGATTTGTGGAGAGAAAGGAAAATGAAATGTAATGCCAGGTCGGTACTGCCGCCGTTGGCGTTAAACTCTCATCGTGCGTTACACATCTGTACACGTCGAAGCGCGAGCGCGAGCTACCTGCCGGCTGCTTAAAAGTCGTATTAGCTGTTACGTGAAGACAGGATAAAATTGTACGTGCCTTTTATTATTTCGCATCGGGGCTACTTTCTCCGGAGCGCTGAACTTTCCGCGGGCTTTACCTCCTCGGCCGACTTCGCGTCCGACATAATGGAGCATTCTTCGTGTACCGTGATATACATATATCCGCGTACTGCTGTTACATTCTAAGACTTTTCTCTCTCTTTTCCTTTCTTTCATGATAATTAGTTATTTTATACTGCGCGAATGGCAGTCGCGTAATGACATGTCCGTGCGCGTTTCCGTTCCGAGCGGCTAAAAATTCGAATTTCCTCGAGAGTGATTAAATTTGTATAGATTTACAATCTAGATGAGTCAAGTTTTGCATAAATTGCCATGAGCGACGATCGATTACTCGCGCAATCTTATCGCACGTAATCCCCAGTCGACCGAAGGAGAAAGCTTTACGATCCTTCGGAGAAAGCATTATATCGAAATTCGAAGCGTAAGATTAACGAGTCGCTGCATGCGATCAGAACTTCAAGGAATCATAAATGATAGCTTTGGGACATCTAACGACACTGGGACGGGGTAATCGCCGTTCGTATTCAACGTGCGCGCACTCGTCGCCGTTCGTAGCACATTACGAATTTGTCTGCACGTGGTCTATGAAAGGAAAAGAGCACGATGACATCGGGAAACGAGAAAGAGCCCGAAGAGAAGAGGCTCTCTCTTTCTCCCTTTGCCTACGCACGCTCGTCGCTCAAGGTGACGCGCGCTGAATTATTCACGAGCACGGTCTCCTCGTAGGCATGCGGCCGTACGAGTAGGACGAATAGAGGCGGTATGAACAGGCGGGCACAGCCGAGCGAGGCAACCTCGCATACGTGGACATGGTTGCCTGGAGCCTCTGAGGTAGAACAGATCGGTATGCCGGGTACCGTAACTCGGACGTCGCCGATGACGGTCGCTCGAGCACGAAGGCGTCGCTCGCCTCCAGCTAACGTGCAAAACCTGCGATTCTTAATCGGCGAAGCGTGCAGCGAAGCCGAGCGAATCCTCGCGCATATGCAACGGCGCTCATGAAACATTCCCCATCATAACGGTTCGAAAATCAAATTTTACATTTTCGGCAGTGAAACGAATGTCCGAGTAAACAGAAGAAGTAGAGCGAGGAGTTATTACGTTCTTAAATAATATATTATATATATATATATATATGTATATATATCTAACGATACAGAGAAAAGTTTATTAAATATAAGAGAAATACGGATAGGAAAGAGAAACCGACTAATTTTGATTGCGAAAACGCTTCATGATGTACAGCAATGTACATGACAATATTGAGAATTTTCTATTAAAGAAACAATTTTCACATCGATAAAGTGAGAAAAAGTCGTTTTTTAAATATGCAAAACGAGAGATATTGCGCGTCACAAGGAGTCGCGGTGCGTCGTGAGCTTCTAATATTCCGCAGGCTGGAAGAAACGCGCGTATAATAAACATTCGCGCGGATTGCGTTACGACGTTAAAATCTTGGCCGCGGCCGCAGCTCGGAGATATTCGCGGCACGAGAAAAATTCGACAATAACAACCGTGCCTCTCCGAGTGTGCAGGTGTGTTCACCGTGCGAAGCAGAACCACATCGTTGCGGCCATCTCTTTCCTTTCTCTTCTTCGGCGTCCCGATGGGAGAGACCCGTGCTTCGCGACTGCGAGCATCGTTTTGTTCTCGCCTCTTTCGCGAGTATCCGAAGAATAAAAGACATTCATACTACGACATTCGCAAACCGCAGTTCCACTCGATTCAAGCGCGCCCGATCCAATTCAATTTTCAAAACTATAAACTTGGAGAGAAGCAAAGACAGATTCGTGTCAATGACAAAAGAATCACACAGGAATAATAGAAAAGAAACCCTCTGTTTATTTAAAACTTATGATCAAATATGGTATATATTGTATATAATTATACAAATATAGAATAGAAAATAATTTGCGAACTTTCTTTCACTCTCTAAACGGATAAAGCGAATATCGAGGCTAAGGATTAGCCGAGGGCAAATATTAACAATCGAAAAGATTCATTTCCCGCATAAGGAAAATTATTCATGTTGCACACTGTGATTAAGTTACATTAGC
The DNA here is from genome assembly GCA_014825645.1 of Pseudomyrmex dendroicus. Lineage (NCBI taxonomy): Eukaryota > Metazoa > Arthropoda > Insecta > Hymenoptera > Formicidae > Pseudomyrmex > Pseudomyrmex dendroicus. Next base: position 3,884 of record QVNZ01008578.1, read on the forward strand.
ATCGGCGACACTAATCGCGCAGATCGTTCAGCGATAATTCCTTACATCGTTTCTTCCTACCTATATCTATATGCGACAAGACGGATACGGATGTTACTCAATAGCGTTTATGAACTTGCGCATGAGCTCACACTACGCACTTTCCTAACGGTGCCTTGCGGGAGACATGCGGATGACGCGATTATAAAGAATCTCACGATTTAGCAACCGGTGGCGCATATTAATCGCTCGGCCGAATACTCGCTCATTAGCTTAGCTATCATTAGCCTATCCCGTTATTATTATTTTTTCCGCGAGTTATCGCAAACAGGCGCGCGTTCATAATTCGGTATACGTTTCATAAATTGTCAAGCGCGTTTCGTAAGTGCGTGGTTTCGAGGCGCGTTTGCGAGAAAACGCTAAACAGAAATAACGTGACCAATCGCGCAAGAAGCGCGGCTCGCGCATATATATGACACGTAGTATTCCACATACCGCTATTTAACTGATCGTGTGTCGTCCTGGACACAGATATTTGTGCTAGAATGCGGCTGATATTCATCAGGATTTAATTATCAATTCCGACCGAAAGAAAAATATTTAGCAAAAATTAAATTTAATATCTCGGCTAGAAATAATTAATTATTTTTAACTAAATAAAATTACTGTATATGATTGATACATAGCAATTATAAGTGTGTACTATATATGTATACTATATTAATATGTAAAATTACTTTTTTATGACTTGTGATTTTTATCATGTTCTCAGGCGTGTAATTATTTTATAGAAATTTTTTTGTAGCTGTCTTAAATAACACCTGATAATTGTGAAACAATAACACCAATTGTCTCGGTCAATTCAAAGCAGCAAAATTCCGTTATTGTTGATTTATTGAGGATAGTGTAGCCAATCGACGACGACGGAACGAATCACCTGCAATATTTCTTGCAACTCCCGTCGCGTTGCATAAGAAAAAATCGAGAGATCGAACGAACGGGACCCACTTTGCATCGATTCAGTTTAAAGCTGGCATCAAAACCGTCCGTTCTATCTCGTTGCCTCGTTCTGATGATGTGTCATTTATTGCGGAACTCGCGAAAAAGCTATGAAATTAGCTGAATGACATAAATAGGCAAATTGCAAATGGATGAGTGAATATTCAGCTCACGAAGAGTCTATTTGAATTTCTAAATTTTCCATAAAAATATATATAAGTTCTTTAAATCTTGTTAAAAAGCTCGTTACTAAATTGCTTTTAAGTATTTATAGAAGAAAAAATACATGACAAAATAATAGAAAACTACAAAAATTAAGAAAAATAAATAAAATATTAAAATCATTAAATAATAAATAGAAATAAAATAAATTATTGCATTTGTGTATTATTTTTCTTCATTTTTTAGGGAGGCTTTCGGCTTCAAATCTTAGATGCTCTCGACAGGCCGCTAATCGACTTAACGCCTGTGACGCAAACCAGTGAATTTGTCGAGGATGATGCTACGTAAGTGTACAATGACGCATGTTTCTCTTGTTTCTGATTATCATAAGTTTACAATTTTCAGGGCACAAAGCTACGCTGTGCAGCTGCCGCAAGATTTCACATGCACCGACTGTACCATCCGATTATTGCGAGAGGCCGAAGAATGGGGTTCCAGCTATAGATTTTGGTCGTGCGCGGATATCGATGTGAGTTTCTCATGATTTCTCTTAGAAAATATGGAGAGCTTCTGATATACTTAAATATAGCGCGGTAGTAATACTTATATATTTTGAAAGTGAGATAGTTTATTATAATCATTTTAAATTGTAAAAGTTTATGTAAATAATTATTTTTGCGTTACTTTTTTCAAACTTTCTTCTCTTTTTTGCATCAGAGATCGCACATAAAGATGTCAGCGATAATCTACAAAAAAATTAATAAAATCAATTTTATCGCGGAATTTGTGCGGAAAAAAACATTTTTTAAACTATGTTTCTCGCAGTTTCCTTTTGTGTGACTTACATGTTCCTGTCGACAGATCCTCGACAGGAAAGTTTATCGAGAGACCTGCAGCGGTCACGGACGTTACCTGCTCGGCAGGTGTAGGTGCGACCGTCTCTATCACGGCACAAGGTGCGAATTTAAGGAAGAATGCCTGGACGACTCAGACTGCGGTATTCAAGGCACGTGCATCGACAACGGTGGTACGACCGCGCCTACCAAGCACTGCTACTGCAATGCCGGCTGGTTCGGTCCGGGTTGCGGAAGAAGTAAGTTTCACCGCGCACACACCAATGCGAAATTTCTTGCTGGAATTTCTCGCGTGCCATTGACCACGCTTCTAGAACACTTACACTAAACCGATGTTCACAGATATTGAAACAGATCGGAAAAAAGGATCGCTGCGTAACATCGCTCTAATGCTCTTTTAACGTCAGACTTTTACGATCCAAGAATTATTTTTTAAAAGTGAAATATTTTAAATGCTATACTATTTTAGACGCTCTAAAAAGTTTAGCAATTATGAAACTTATATTAATAAAACAAGTCGTGCGGAAATATCAAACGCTGTACAATTTATCTGTTGCAAATATTCGAAAAGGCTATAGCAAACGTTATTTATATCTCATGAGTTTGCGGTTGGAAACTAGCTGTAATAATCATTCTGGCATCGTCAATGGTTCTGCTTTCAGGATCTCCGGTAAAAAACATTAACGTAGACATAAACGCGTACACGATGAAACGATTCTCCGACGATGTTGTATTTTATTGGAGAATTCTGAAGGATAGTCAAGAACTGGAAGGTGTTCTCAAGGCTAACTCGACCACATGGATCGGCATCGGATGGCGGCCCAGCGATTTGGGTCCTAGCTGCCGATCTTTTCCGTTGATCGCTGAGCGATCCGAACCGCTACCCCAGCCGGAACCGAAATTAGAATCGATCGCAGATATAGAACATAAATCAACAGCCAAACCGGAACCAGAACCCGCGGCAGAACCGAAACCGGAACCAGAACCAGAATCTGAACCTGAGCCTGGCGGAGAAGGCGAAAAATCGATAGCAAAAAGACGATCGGCTAAAGCGGACGCAGCAACGTTCGGTGTAACGTCGCGACCGGATGTCGATGTCACTGTGCAAACTAGCGTGACTTACCAAGTCAGCACGAAGCAAGGTAGAACTTATTGATTACTTCATTGCATTTATATTTCCCGGAAAAGACGTTTATTAATGTTCTCATTGGATTACGTGCAACACATTGCAAAAAGTTTTAATAAGCACGCACGTAAAAAACCATGTTTTCCATTGTGCATAGTAAACATTCAGTAAAATCACTATCATTTATTTACTTTTGATGTGTTACTTATTAAGATTATGCAGAGTTCAAGAAATAATTACATAAGTAATTAAGTAGCAAGATGACGATGCAAACAAAAATAATCGGCATTTGAATAATGATATGTTACATGCGTTCTTAAACATGCACAAACAAGCATTACAGAAAATATAACGTTTTGTGAGATAATTTTGAATCACTATTTAATTGTTTTATACAGGTCGCAAGAAAAGATCTCCAGATCCAACTCCGATCTCTGCGAATGGTATGTATGGTATTTTCGTATTCAGAACAGCTTCAACGAGTTGCTTGCTCAAGGATTTAGCAATACGTAGTTTGCCAAAGAAATCCCAGTAGTTTTCGTAGAAATACCCTCCCTTCGAGACACGACGCACGAGGTGATGGATTTAATAAGTAGATAGTTTCGCACGACGTACGATGCTTTGTTGCACAGGGAAACCGGTCGCAGAGTCCAGCGTCGTCGGGCCGAAATCCGAGCCAGAACCCACTTCTGAGCCAGAGTCACAATCCGAACCAGAACCTAGTTCCGAACCACCTAGCTCTACGCCAGAACCAAAATCTGAGCCCGAACCTAGCTCTACGCCAGAACTAAGATCTGAACCAGAACCTAGCTCTGAGCCCGAACCAAAATCTGAACCGGAACCTCAATCCGAGTCGGAACCTAGTTCTGAGCCGGAACCAAAATCCAAGTCAGCTAGCTCTGAGCCCGAACCAACGTCTGAACCAGAACCAAAATCAGAGCCGGAATCCACATCCGAACCTGAACCTAGTTCTGAACCAGAACCAAAATCCGAGCCAGAACCTACTTCCGAGCCAGAGCCGAAATCTGAACCAGAACCCAGTTCAGAATCGAAGTCAAGAACGGGTCCGAAGTCGGGAGCGACGAAAGGTAATAAGGATCGATTTAACGCTTCATTTTGCATACATCGCTATCATTAACTCTTTAGCTACCAGAGATTTTTTTAACTCTTCTGTAAATTCAAGTATTGTTGATCGTTGCAATCACGCAATTACTAAAGCAGTCACAAAAGTACGAAAACTATTAAGTAGCTATTTAACTATTGAGTAAAATACATTTTCATAGATCTCTATTACGTCTGAAAAAAATCTCTTGTAGTTTAGCCATCAGAACATTCCAACAATGATCAGTAGAATGTACATCATTCGTGACTTTCGGTATTCGTGACTTTCACGATAATCCAACAGGAAAAGTTTGCACAACTGGCACGTGAAGACCTCGCAACAGTAAATATTTGTTGAGAAAGCGTAATTAGCGTGTTGATAAGAAGCGAAAACGATCTGTTCCGCGCGCGCGCGACATCCGCTTCTACCGGATGCGACACTGATTGCGAGATGTTTTAATGCAACTGCGCCGACTACGCACAAGAATTCTCGTTTATCAATTATAAATTGCGATTTTAACGCAATCTCTCTATTTGTGCAGCAGTAAAAAAACACTTGTAGATAATATCGATGTAACGCTTTTATACGCTACACAACTCACCTCGAAATTTATTTTTCCCTGTAAATATCGATAAGTTCCGGGTTACAGCATGCATTATTACGACACGAAATTTGCACGTGTCTCGATTTGTACTCACGTCACGATATTTCTCCGACCACTGTAGGACACCATTTAACTCCTCATTATTATAACATCGACTCCCATCTCATTCTGCACCAACTGAAATGCATTTTCACGAACTGGGAAGTTTTAAAAAGCATATTTTAATAAATTAAACTAACAAAGAGACAGAGAACATGTCAAATATGTGTCAAATCCTTAAAAAATGCATTATAAGAAAATAATCTCTTTTTTATATATTTTGTGTCTTCAGAAATATTGAAAAATGTGTATCAAACGCATTTCAGTTTATTATTCAATTTCATCACGAGCATTCCACACAAAAAAAAATGATACGGGGAATGTTTCGCATTTGACGTTATGTTAACTAAATTTATGTGTTCGCGTCTGAAGCATCACTGCCAGCGCCGGTGCACAAGTACGAGCCCAAGCACGACTTCAATCCCATGGACTGCACGGACATTATAATTGGTATGGCGCGAGGAACGAGTTACAGGATCGGCGATTATTATACGAGGGACAGATCGACGCCTCGCAAAGACGAGTATTGGGACAGAAGCGGGAGCGACAGCTTGACAGCCGCTTTCGGCTACGAACGCGACGGAGTCACGACAATACTTTTCCGCCGAAAATTGAGCGCCTCGGAGCCGACCGATCACGCGATTCGCGACGGCAATATGCAGGTGATTTGGGCGAAAGGTCAAGAACCGGGCAAGTACGTGCATCAACCGGCTAGCGGGATCGAAAAGGCCAAGGTCAGCGTCAAAGACTTCTACAAGGTCGACGAGCTTAAATATCACGGCCATAGAATGCAGAGAGGCGTGGTGACGATGAATTTCTTTGGTGAGACTTCTGTAATCAAATTTTCTGCCGAATTTATCCTGAATCGCTAACTACCATATAAGGTATATATTTAATTAGCGACATGTCGCTAAATGCGCAACGTTAAAATCGTAAACTGAACGGCAAATATTCCGACATAAAGCAAAACACACCTTACATGATAAAATCTCATGTCTTGAATATTTTAAACATGACTTTTCAATCTTGCACTTTTAATTTTTAAGTTATGTGTATTTTATATTTATTTTATGACACACGTACTTTGATTATTTCACGTATATTATTCGGACATTTCAGAGGAGACTAAGAAGCCGGAATTCGCTGGCGGTGTCACGTTACAAGATGGTAGCTGCGGTGGGCAGTGGCGTTATCCGAGAAATTGCTCGCCAGAAAATGGCACTTGCGAATACTCCATACAATGGACGTACAAGGGCAAAAAGGTAATTCTTCTCACATTTCTTTTGACGTCCCTTTTATGTGAGAGCAAACAAAAGAGTTTCTCTCTAGCGACATCAATATCATGGAAATTCTGTTTCCACAGGATCTGATATCATTCGTAATTTCTACAACAAACACCAACGCGTGGACCGGAGTTGGATTTTCCGATGACACTAGCATGGTAAAATATTTTTTTTTAATTTATATGCGTGCAAGAAAGAGAGAATATACTTGAGAAATTATTTTTTTCAAAAGAGACACTTTTATATTCAACTAATGTTATTCATTTTTCAAGTTTCTTATAGAAAAAGATATTGAAGAAAAACGTTACTGCTTACGAACGACGTTACGATTTTACTTCGTATTTTATTTTCAGTCACAAACCGACGCGGTTTTGGGTTGGGTCGACAAGAACAGCGGTCGAGCTTTCGTGATGGACACTTGGATTAGTGGTTACAACGCGCCATTGTTGGATCACTCGCAGGATGTCTACAACACCAGCGGTCGCATCGAGAATGGTGTAACTACTCTGAAATTCTCAAGAAAACGCTTCACAAAAGACACCAAAGATCTCTCGTTCACGGATGATCACTGTTTGTACATGATGTTCCCGGTAAAAGGTGGCACATTCAATCCGATCAATAAGAAGATCCGAAAGCACGACGAGAATCCGGTTGTCTCGTCAGATAGAATATGCATCAGGTCATGCGGCGTGGAAGGTAAATAGAAATTTGTGATTAAATGACACGTTGCGTTTTTATTGCTTGCTTTTGTTCAGCAGATAATATTTACTATAATATAGCCATTTAATCTTTTTTTATAACTTAATTGCTTAAAAAATATTGTGAAGTATCGAATTGTTCAATTGTTCATCCAGATATCGAAGATCAAACCACGACCGCACCGCCAAGATTGCATTACGATATCGAGGTAAAACTTGTCAATCTGGGCGACGGATTTATAACTCCCACGCCCGATAGTTCTGACTTCGAAGTGATCTCAAACAGAATATCAGAAAGTTTTGGGCCGGTCTTCGAGAAGCTCCCAGGCTATTATCAAGTCCGTCTTGACGAGCTACAAAAGTAAGATAAAGCTCAGTAAAATAAAGACTAACAACAATTTAATAGTGTGCGGTAGTTAAATGTGTTATTCTTCTGTCTCTTGCAGAGATAACGAAGGAGTGATTGCGCGGATGAATTTGATCCTTGATAAGAACGAGGCCAAGGGTAGATCTCTGAAAGCAGCGGATACTCATCTTGAAACGGAAAAAGCATTACGCGAAGCACTTGTGACTGGCAAAGTAGGAGCGCTCAGTGTCGACCCGCAATACTGGATAGTCAGATCACCTCGAGGTAAACATTAGATCGTTAAATAATTAATTTGTTTTTTTTAAATATTGTTTTAAGCTTTTAGTAATTATATGTTTTACTTAAATATTCTCATAATTCTTTAAATACAAAAAATAGATACTTTGAATACCTATCTAAAGGTATTTCAATTATTTGTCAACCTTATTATTGAGAAATGAATATTTGCTTTCAGTGAACGATGTAGAGGCAGAAGACGAGAGTAGTCGACCGTCTTCCACATCGGATTTATTCTTAGGCGCGACAAAGCTTTACATTGTCGTGGGTTGTGTAGCAGCTTTGCTAGCTCTTGCGTTGCTGCAAGCTAGTTGCACTCTCTACAGAAGTTCGAAGCGACGAGCAACCAAGGTACGGTCACATATGTCTGTGTTAGACACATTTGTTAGACGTTTCTTGTTGTATTTTTTCTGTCTTTACTTTTTCTTGCATCCCTGAATCTTCTTTCTGTGAGTGTTGTGTCCTTTTCTATCTTTAACGATCTTTTATAGTAAACCTAACGTGTTCCAAAAAAACATGAATGGTACGCATCTTAAAATTTTATTCTTGAAAAAAAAAATTTTTTTTTGGCAAAAATTTTGTCAAATTCGCTCATATATATTCTAACTTTTTTCTATCTAATAACTAAATAGCTAAATGTGATATTGGAATAATTTGTCAACCAACTATGCTATATCGTAAAAATATAATTTAGTTGGAAAAAAAAAATATCGAAGAGACAATGGTAGAGTTCCCTTTCTTTCATGAATTCCCTGTAGTTTGATGGACCCTCCAAAGTACAGTTACGTATCCTTTTTTTTGGAACACCCTGTAGCGTAAAAACTTTACACACTTTCATCCTCTAATAAACCCGACGACATCTTTTGCTTCGCTTGTGTTGCATGACCCGCGCTCCTCCGCGACCAAAAAAGAGGGTGTACTCGCTGCCTCTGGCTTCTTCCGACGCGCTGAACCCGATTCATCGCACGACCGCGACGCGGTACCATCAACAACAAAACGGCAATCATCATCATCATCATCACAACCATCACAACAACAACAACAACAACAACCACTACCATCATCATCATCAGCTTCGGCATCATCAACAATACGTCCCGTCCGATATGCATCGAGCTAATCCCAGCTGGTAGAACTCCTCATCGGGTATAATCGGTGCGCAATATTATCCTTGTCCCGTCTTGCTGTCTAATCTGAAGATACTAAGGCTGAAATCTTTTGCGCACTCTTCGTAGCCGTATCTCTTCGCATCTTCGCACCTTCTTTACAGTTTTTATCTCGCCTATTTCTATGTTTCCTACTAACATGGAATGGTTTTAGTTTATATATATAATATATATATTAACTACTGTTTTTTTTATTTTGTCTAACTTTTTTCCATAATTATATCTATGAGATAAATATTACTCTTGATTTTTAATCAGGAGAATTTTAGTTTTTAGTCTATTTGTTTTTTGCTTAGGAGCGTTTAATCGTCAATAACGCCTGGAAGGATTATGCTTCTGGCGCAAACACGAATTTTGCGTTTGAAGCGTTCGAGACGGAGGAGAAGGCGCCGCCACCGCCGGTGTCCAGTCTGCCGCGTCACAGAGAAATAATCAGCAATGGTACGACAGGCATGAACGGTCACGACGGTATTGACGGTCCGAATCGAATGGTCGGACCAAGAGCGACGTACAGTCTGCCACGCGCGCCAGGCGCCAGGCACTCGGCGCCCATTCAACATGGTTATTATACTCAGGACCGCAGGGATCATTACGGGCGCGCCAGAAGTCTGAATCCAGCGGGCACCGCGACCACCCAGATAAACCAGCCGGACTTTTACTTCATGCCCAGTCAGCGAAAGTATAGCGGCGAGGTCGTGCGCGTTTACGTGGATTACGGCAGCCAGATGCCGAAATAACGAGGTTCAGATCCAATTCCTCCCGTCAAAATAATCTCGTTTTATCGAGAAGCAAACTTGTATATATTTAAGTTAGTGACGAAGAAGGAAAGACACGCAGAATTTCTGCGCGGTGCTATTATCTCTGTCTGTTCTTCCTCTTTTCCCGTGGCTTCCCTTTCTCGAAGAGATTCGGGTTCCGAGTTTAAGACACGGAGAGGGAAGTTACCGTACGGAAGCATAGAAGTGGCGCTTACGACCAAAGAAGTTATCCGTAGGGCGCGCGCCTCCTGTAAGTTCTGTACAGAGCGCACGAACTCTTGTCAAACTTTTGTGCTTTTGTGGTGGAAACTGTATAGTTATATAAGTTTTCATAGAGTCGAGAATCCGACAAAATCTGAGGATTTTTTGGTTCTAGTGCTTACAGTCTATCTAGTGAGTATTTGTAAAATCTAAAACATGCAACAACTTTACAATTTAATGTCACAAAAAAAAGTTTTGAAGGAATAATAGTGGAAAAGAATAGTGGAGTCTAAAATAACAAACAGTCTTGCAATTCAAAAGTTTAAGGACTCGAAAGATTACGTATCTAAAGTCATGTTGTTCGACAAATACACGTGTATCTGTCAATTTTGCATCATTAAATGACATGCCCAACGAATGTATCTAGTTAAAAAACAAGTATGGACGTTTGAACAATAAAAAAATATTTGTACATTTTTAAACAGATATAACCTGTTCTGTTTCTTTAATACCCGAATTCTAAAAGTGATAGTATTCATATTATTTTAGTTATAAGTGTGATTGAACGATCAAGACTGTGAAAGAATATTAGAAAAGAGGAGCGACGACGTAGATAGAGAGCTAGAAATAAAAACGATTAAAGCGCCTGCGGTGATTGAAGCGATTGTTTGTTATAGTTGTTAAGGGGTAAAATTTTGTAACGTTATTATATGATAACGACGACAGTGTCGATATAGAGAAGTCGTGTTGGTACGGATTATAAATTATTACAATAGTGATAAAATTAACGATATAATACTTGTAATCATAATCATAATAACGATAGTTATAGCAGTAGTAGTGTAACGATGGCAATATAATATTACAGTATTAATTACATTAATGTCGTTAACAACGGCGTCGCGTGCAGCCAGACTCCCGTGATAATTTCTATGAGCGATGATGGAACATACAAAGCGACGCCAAAGGTAAGCTTTCCCTTCTACTTTTCTCTTTTCTCCTCTCTTAATCCTTGAAATCTCGAGCGTGTATCCTGCCAAATTGTGTAATTTTCCCGCGTTTCTATTATTATTATATATATTATAGTTATATATATATATAACTATAGCATATCAAGCGCAATATTTCCAGCTCTATCATAAAGTTGATTTTTTTCTTCGGTCACACAGAAATTTGGGAAACGAGTTCTTTACGAATCTAATGACCTCACTTGACAATGTGCCCCCATAAACGCAAGCGTGGATAACGCGCGTGTATAACAGGATAATATACGCGAATAAAAGTCATCGAAACAAAACACCAGCCCTAATCTCGAAGTGTTTTCTGTAAGAAACTACACGTAATCGCGCGCAAGTGTTCGCGTTCGACAGGCACATTGTCTTATTCCTGCTTTTTTTCGATTTGTTGAGTTTTGTTTTTTTTCTTGCTAGCTTTTCACTCTCATACACGCGTATCGCTTTCATTCATTCATTCATTCACTCACTCGTTCTCTTCTTTCTTGCCCATTATTACCTTCTGTCTCTTGGCATGCATTCGTATTATCAACACTTGTGTCAACATTTATCTCTTCTCTCTATATCGGTCAAAGCGATGTATAATTAAATGTCCGTATTGTGAACTTCTCAGGATCGAACGAACGTCTCTATTAAGAACTTTTCTCTCAGTCCCTACTCTTATGCTAATGGCACTTATTGGCTCTTATTTTCTAATGACATTGGAGACAATGACATCTTCATTCTACGCATGCTACGCATGCTCGCGTGGTCACTTGGCAAATGTGAGTTTTAATGGGAGAGCAGTATGGAAGGAGGTGTTCACTTTACGGACATCGAACTGATTTGCAATACAGAAAGGTTTTACGATGCACGGGGTGTTCACAACGCGGACATTCGACTGCAGTTGAAGAATACGAACAGGCGAACATCTGATAAATGAAGTGAACACCGTAATAAGGCTGATTTAATTTGTTAGTGACTTGTATGATCCTGCTTTTTGTACGAGCCTGTTTCGTAGGTGTGCACTATGAAATGGGCCACTCGAGTTTGCTGCTGTCCATTTTTCCAGTGTTTATTTCACGTTTATATACGATATATCGCATTCAAAATCGTATCTTGGTGTCTCTTTTCGTTAAACACTTTCTATAACACACAACGATCCGTTCTCCCGTTTCTATCGCATCGCTTTCATGCATCTATTTTTTCTTTCACTTCCTCTGCCTTACATCGGAGTCCTTGTTGGAAGTTGGCTTACTATAAATTTAACAAAAAAAGGAATATTAGAGTACACGGTAGCTATGTACAAAAACGTATAGATTGTCTTGTAACTTTATATTGTAACTTATATATAAACAATATTGCAAATATATTTGCAAATATTGCAAGTTCATAATCACATAAAAGTCAAATAGAAAAATCGAATAGAGTAGGATAAATAATCCTCATCTGCGTTTCTTTCTTTTTGTGAATAGTCCGGACAAATAATTAAGCCACGCTTGGACAGATTTTAGAGTACGATTCCGGAACCTATCCGAGATGGGTTTGAAGTGGACGCTATTGGTGGATTGGATCTGTGATGTTGGAGATAATGTTGGAAGATCGGAAGAGGGAGTTGTGTCTAATGGAACATCTGAAGATTCATCGACAGAAGGAGATTCTATGGCACTGCGTCAAGCAAGGATATAATGCCATTGTGTATATTTCGTAAAAAATATACTGAAATTTAACAACAAGAAACTTAAAATAGTTCAAAACACTTACGTATCAGGACTCTGATCAGTATCAGATTCTTCGAGTTCGGTTTTGTTCCGTTTCTTCTCATAAATTAAGATGATAGCGCACAGAACGACAACTTCTGCGCAAATACCTAGGAAGGGCCAGAGTGCGGCGAGCTTGTCCTTGACCCTGAGGAATGTCTTAGCTTCCGATGTGTGTTCCGGAACGGGATCGGACCAGTTATACGATACTCTGCATATAACGTCGCCGCCATCGTTCATCTCGATGTTATCGACGATTAAGACGGCGCCATAAATACCCCTTTCTTGATCCTTGGCGATTTTCACGCGACCCATGCTGCGCGTATAATTCTGATCGCCGAAAGTCCAAGATATCTTTACGCCAGGGCTTTGTTTCCCGCCGCATACGAGATGAAGCTTCTCGCCCTCTACTACGCTAGTAGAATCACCTACAAAATGTGCTGTTGGCCTCGCTGAAATTATGAAACATATATATGTGTACATATATATAAAAACAAACGATTTTTCTTATTCTAATCTTTGAATCAAATTGTCTTTATATTCTCCTTTTTTTAGACATTTTCAAAAATTACAATTTTTATATGTCATAGAAATACAACATACATTACAATGAATTACTTACGTACGACTCTGTATTCGGTCGTAGAATTGGTCGCCTTACAAGTAAAATTTCCGAAACTTTCTTCTTTCTCCTTCAATATCTCCAAGTTGTTAGTCTCGTTATCAAACCTGAAGATATCCTCGGTGATAGCTAGCGGTGTCTTTTCTTTTAACCATTGCACTTTATCGCTGGCGCTTTTATTTTCACATTCGAGTATCAAAGGCAAATCCTTGGGTGTAAGTACTTTAATCTTAATATCTGCGTCAAACAAGGAAAATTTCGTTTTATTTGACATTATAATGTCAAATCACAATTTCAAATCAATTTTTCTCAATGCTAAAAGATTAATGCGTGTTTGTATATTTTTGTCTCATTTAATAATTAAAAAAATAATGTTAAAATCATATTTTGTAATATATATAATTTATTATATTTTATTTATTTGTTTATAATTTTATTATAAATTTCTCATATATTACAATGCACGAGTAATGGCGACTACTATTACTACTACAGTTATATTTAGAACGTCGTCCTAAATATTCTGTAATAATAGCTAAGAAAAACACACTCAGTAACTGTAGAAAGACGTACAATTCATACATCCTACTTTTGCAAAATAAGTTCATTCAGTTATTACGTGAACTATGTTATTGTTTCATTTAAGTTAGAAAAACGTTTTGTTTTTTCAAGTATAAAAATACCTCACACTTTGTTTATCAGAAGATTAAAAATCTTTCCTTTCTTTATCTATGATTAGCATGATGTATAATATTTCGAGGAGACGTACGTGATTAGAAACATGTGACTAATGTATAATATATAAATTAACATATATAGTTTAATATGTTTAAATATGCATTACATGATTTTACTTAAGATTGTGAAAAAATTGACGAATTACTTATATGCGCAAAAGAGTAGTTTTAATATTATAATAATATTAAAAAAATATAAATTTTATGTAATATATATTACATACATATGTTATAAAAACAATCTCAGATTTTTCAAAGTTTTCTTATCTTAACAGGTATTATTACTCTATAAAAAATAGTGTGTGTGATACTATTAATATCTATTATTTTCATTTTTTAATATTTATTAAATGTATATCAGTTATCAAATATTATCAGACACTGAGAAACAAAAAATACAGATAGGCCGTGTGTACATACGTGAATGTGTAAATACTTGACTTATTAACTTTATCGATAATTTAGCTGTCGTGTAAAGAGATATTCGTTAAATGATCCGCGTAATAACTGATAATAAAATAATAATGATACACATATATAATCGGATAGACCAAAACTGTGTCGATGTGAACATGTAAAATGTCGCAGAAAAACTACAGAAAACACTTCTAACAAACTTCTGAGTAAAATTCGACTTCTCACTTTTTGTAGTATTGAATTTTGTGTGCTACGAACCGAAATGTATCGAGAGATGGAAAGACTCCGTGCTGTCGGGTGTGCATTTGTAATCTCCATCATGACTTTCCGTCGCTTGACTCGCAGAAAGTTTGCTGCTGCCACTGCCACGTTTAGAGAAGACAACCAGCTGACCGCTAGACAATTCGGGTTCCAGCGTCTGGCCGTTTCTGGTCCATCTGATGTTATCGTCTTCTTTGAGACCACTGCATTCTATGTTCCAAGGTTGACCTTCGTTTACGACCGCCGGCCCCGAATACGTTACTTCTATTGAGAAAGACAAAATTTAAAGTTTACACGAGTTTAGAAGACAGAAACGTCATATGTACCTAAGTGTGTGGTTAATTTTTTGTTAAATAATTTATCCCAAGTTGAAGACTCGCATTTGCGTTGATGTTAGATTATAGAACGGTAACATATGATAAAATGATGACTTGTGAAAAATAGAATTTACGACGAAAACACATATTTGTTCTTATCTTAAAAGATCTGAATACCGATTATATACTTGGAAAGTGCAGCGTGTTTACCACTCAATATACTTAGCAAGAACTTGTTACATCAACAGACACATGTTCGTATAGATAGTCACATGGACACAGACTGAATCGATTGCACGTGTGTGGCAATTAGTTAATTATCTCATGAATATTCACGAGAAAATGAAAAGTAGTAAAGCAATTCGCTAGAAATAATTAACATTAATTGCTAGTTCATTGTCCTCATGTTAGTAATTCAAAGTAGTTCATTTCTAAATTTTTAATTTGTTACAAAATAATTTTTGATAAATAATCATTTTAAAAACGCGTAAAATCTTAGTATAGTTTTCAATTTTAATTTAACTTAATAATTAATATAATAATTTTATTACAGTTTCTCGCTCAATTTCCTGTTATTCTGCTAATTTACTTCTGTGTTATTTCAGAGTGATTGCATAATAATCTGTATCTTAAATAATATTTGCGAAAGTTTACGAAGACTCGTGATACACACAAATCGGTAAATGTTCGAGTGAAGTTTACGTGAAATTCTCTTCTCAGCAGTCGCTACCGCGTGTTAATGACTAGTCGGCAAAACTATACCGACATGATGACGTACGCTTACTTGTGTGTGCGTGCGAGTTAATATGCGTCATATAAGTTTCACAGTAGCAACAAAGCGCTGGCATATGCTAGTGAAAATATGAGTCAGTACACGAATATACAACAGCTCGGTAGTCAAAATAAAGTGTTTTATGGCTTTATTAACAACGATTCTAACAGAGAACAGCTTGTATACAGCAAACCACTTTAGTCAGTTACTTCTACTTATAATCTAACGCGTTAATGCTGATAACCACTTCATACTGTAGAAGAAGTATTCAACAAAGACAAACTTGTAAGAACAAATAGTTCATTTAACGCACGCTCTCGCTTAATTAATTCTCATCAAAAGGCGTTATTGGGTTCCTTCATGTTTCTCTTCCATAGAGTTTAAAACAGTTTTGAGATATTGCAAATTTGCTTTTATCATATTTTAAGATATTGATTTTTTTAATCTCATATTGTTTACTGTATGAGTTAATTTTCTTTATCTTTAATAATAAGCGAAGGACCAGTACGAGCAAATATACAGAATGCCCATGTCCGATATATAAAATCATCATATTTTCATACACAAACATTCTGTATATTTGAGTATATTGCTCTTTCATTATCAAACACACGTGCAAGTCAACATTTGTTACTTCTTTACGAGGTTCGATGAACGCGTGCCACGTGCCAGGAACCACAGAGAAATCAATTGAAGTAGTTTGCTAACTAAACTACTATTTGTGTCATTATCTTCCACTGCTGATACCGATCAAATACACGCGTTTCAAAATTGTTCTCTGATTGAAAGATGTTTTTATTCCGAGACAAACATCATGAGCAATTTAGGCCAAAACGAACTGAGAGGGAATTGTCCGATGGACTGGCATGGCGTTAAATGCGAATCAGCTGAGCATGGTAACTCCGAGAAAATCAATAAACCACGAATGTTATTTTAAGCGTGCTTTCATGACGGCTTCACACAACTGAATAATCCGCAAACCGGTCGACCAAACCGAAGGATATATAAACAATTAGATTTTAGATAAATGACATTTCAAGTGAAATTGAATTTTACACGCGATTGGAGGACGTATCCTTCGAACGTATTCACATTCTCAGCTTATGACTATATGTATCAGATTTATGTCGCTTTGTGATACGAACTACACGTACATACAGTCATACCTGGTTTTCCAGGAATGGAAAACCGGTATTCACATATATTATTAATTCTAGTTTGATTTTCAATTAGTTTGTCAATCGCGCGTTTTCACAATTCTCAAAATCTTTAACACTATCCACGTCTATCAGAAATAGTCTTCATGGAAAAGATACAAATTTTAAATCCGTACCTTGACCTTGACAACTAAACGATCAAAATAAAGTCTAAGTCACGTGGGTTGCGGTTTTGGCGAGACGACGCCGATTCAATTTGGAACATTTTGATCACCGTGTCGCAGTTTATAGATGTAAAAATAGATGAGCCACAGTTGTTCACAATCAAGTTTTTAGCATTCTCGCGTCTGGTCCGGAGATAGGCAGAAAGACGGCGTTTTCTACTTTCTTTCTCTCTCTCTCTCTCTCTCTCTCTCTCTCTCTCTCTCTCTTCTCTTCTCTTATATCGGAGCTAAGTCTATATCCTCCCCGTAGACAAATATGCGAGTTACCATTCGCGGGAAAACCGAGTCGAGTTTTCTGGGTGGAAAATAAGGTCAATCGTTGCGCAACAAAAGTTGCCGCGGCACGAATAGTTCGCCATCGTTGTCGATCGGCATCGTCGTCTTCGACGTAGTCATTATCGTTATCGTCGTCGACGGTGACACATTGTAAGACAAAAAGACGGTGACATACCGTGTAAAAAAAATCGTACTTTTACGCGATCATTTTTCAGGATCTATCAGGCGCCGTAAAAAAAACGCCGTCAATCGCGTTGCAAAATCTGCATTATGACGTGATACTTTGCGTGTGTGCATGCAGAATACCGACTTAGCAGCAGAAGTGTTCAAACTTGGCAACATCTTACGAAGAGAGACCTTCGTTGTGAAAGTAATATCTCGCAATGACGTACATGCTGAAAATTATTTCTGTATCGCTGTGTTTTATTATAGCGATAAAAAAATATTTTTTATATCTCTTCAATGCGTTAAAAAGATGTTGCTCATGTTTGTAAAAAAGATCGATTACTTATATCGATATATGATCAAAGAAAGTTCAATGAAAAAAAAGTGTTTTATTTTATTCTCGGCTATTATTAATGTTTAAGAAAAAAGTAATAGAAAAACGCATATATGTTGTTGAATATTATACACTTTTGACAAAAAACCTTAATTTCAATCATGTCAGATTATAAAGATAAGATTGCGTAGTTAGTTCAGTAATAGAATGCTCGTCTTGCGTTTTCTTGCGCAATTCAAGTAAAATAATTGCGCGATAATTATAATTGCGCTTACCAAAATATATTATATGATAATGCGGCATTTAAACATTTTATTGTGAAACTGCGCAAGTGTAATAAAATGTGCTGATTTCTGATAACTTTATGCAAAAATCTGCCGTGGAGTCAATGACCGTATATGTACGTACAGAGAGATACGCGAGAAATCGACAGAAAGCACGTGCACGTGTGTGCATGTTATTACGCATACATATATGAAAGTGTTTACATATTAATTATCTATTATTGTGTGTCACATCACGCACACATCGATGTCGTTAATTTGTGCAGATTAATGATTTTAATTGCAAACTGCGAATTTCCTAGAGATTGATGTGCAGCGCATGAAGAAACATAGGCAGTGAACCGCGATGAGTGCAGCATACTGTGAGTCGCGGAGATGCACACACATTTGCAGCATTATCGACTAACTTTTTTAGAACGCGTCTCGACGCGTGTCGATAAGTCTCATTAAATGACCTAGAAAGCAATGCTCGCCACGTGATAGTCAACAAACCGCAAATTATGTTAATAGACATGCTTTGTTCCGTTGACATGCCTACTCGACAATTTTCGCCCGTTGTTGAGTTTCTCAATCAAAGCCAATAATTTTCTGGAAATGTATGAAAATGTATAAAAACTATATTTGTTGTATTTAAGGCACCTGAAACATCTTTAAGCTAATTTGAGCTAAACCTATCTATCTTAATTTTACTTAGTATACAACTGTATGTTTTTAATGTGATTATAAATAGAAATCAGATAAGTAAAATTTGTTTCTTTTCATTTTCGTCTCCGAAAGGTTTCCGCGGCATTTGTTTCAAATGTGGGCGTATCATCTTGATAAAAGACAAGCGCGTTGTTATAAGTATTGGCGGTATATAAAAAATATATCAAAACGGAACAGTTCCTAATATCTATCAATAGTTTGTCTCCATAATAAGTAATTTTAATTATACAATATGTCTTATTTAAACTAAATTAAATTTCTGATAGAAGCTATCGGTTAAAGATCCTAAATTCTAAGATAATTGTGTTTAAATGATTGATATAAAGAAAAATAATTTTGCCTCAAAACTTTAAAAGAAAGATCGTTTTACGATATGTACTTGAGTTTCATTGTCTGAGATCTATTTTAATTTAAAAATCACAATGATATAGCTTAATAAAAGTGATTTAAAATAAATATGTGAATTAATTAGTTTCAAGTTAATTTAGAGAAATTTTTTCTGCTGTATCGAGTTAAACTGACCAAATATAGCTGTCGAATCGATGGCTAGGAGTAATGAAAAAGTACAGCGACGATAGTTTAGGAAATTATGTCACGCAATAATTTTGTCATCGATAACGTGATCTTTGATATATTGCAGTCTGTAAAGTTTATTGGTAGATATATAACGTTAAAAGTATCACACGAGATCTTGAGAGAAATACGTGTTATAAAGATATACGGTAAATGTGCTGACGTTCCTTCGATAATGAATAACAATAACGCCAATCCTATTGGATTGAAGAAAAAGATTTCTGCGATCTAATATTTGCAATGAAAATCGCGATTACTGTAACAATTCCCATTTCAGAAATTGCGTTATCAAGTAAATGTAAACGTCAATCAGCATCAACCATGTACAAATCACGATGTCACGTAAGCTGTCCGTATTATCGACCGCTATGGGATCGGCGACAAGTCTTCGTGGAAAGTCTCTGCCGTCATTCTCGCGTTTGAATAGCGAACACGGAGTCAGGTGCTTTTTACGAGACGATCAGTCATCGACGTCATCGGCGCCCCGCCGAAGTACATAGGAAATGACCGACGAGATACCAGGAATCGTTGTACGAGGAAAACCCGAGTTGTCGCGTGCGCGCAGCGGGATACAAATAAACGATCGGCGTGTTTGGCAACCAAGAGAAGAAGAGCAGTGCCTGAGAGAAACTCACCTGCCTGGACTGTGACGAGGGTGCCCGCCGCTAAATATAGCATCCCCAGCAGCACAAAAGCGGCTCGTCTCTCCATCCTGGTGGCGCTGCTGATGTACGCGGTGGCGCGTGACTGTGTGTGTGTGTGTGTGTGCACCGTACGATAATATATCAACGACGAACACGACGTCGTCGTCGAGAGAATCTTCTACAGATAGAATGTACAATCACACTCCGTGATGTCGCTTTTACGATGTTCTAAATGCACTGTCGTATACGAAAACGTCGTATCACGACTGTCGTCCTCCTCGTCCTTGTCGTCGTGGTCGTCGTCGTGATCGTTGCTGTCAACGTCACTCCAACTCGTCACACCTCGTATCTTGTTCCCCGTATTCACTTGCTCATCCGGTTTGTAAACCGCGAGCCGCAACGAAACTACTTTTTACTCGATCGTGCGCGACTGACGATCGCGCGGACAAACTGTTTCCGTCACACCGCTCCTTCTTCTCCTCCGCCTTCTCTGCCTCCTCTTCCTCCTCTTCCTGCTCCGTTGTCGTCGCCGACGACGATGAGAGAGCAGTCACGATGTCCGTCACTGACGTACGATGTCTTTATCGTTATCTCTGGACTTCGCTCTTATCTTGTTTTTAATGCGCACCACACACTAAGATTTGTCCAGGTACCGTCGCTATCGTCGCCGTTGCTGCTGACACTCCGTCGTCGCTCCTCCCTCTTTCCTTCTAGTCGTCCTTCTCCTCCTCCACCTCTTCCACTTCCACCACCTCCTTCCCGTGTCGCCGTCGTCGTCGTCGGGTGCACTCCTGTGTGAGAGAAAGACGGATACCTACGGTACACTGGTGCTGTATTGGCTCAAGTAAGAGACAGATTTCTATAGCAAACACCGCAAGGCACCAAAAACCACGATAACGTCAAAAATAAAATGGTCGCTGCTCTGTCTTCTGCTCCGAGCCCCACAGAGGATACAATAAAGTCGGAAACACATGGAAAAAAACATTTTAAACAAGACTTAATTATTAAGCAAATCAACCAATTATAGATCAGCACTTTCTCAAATGTAATTCACGTTCAAAAGAATATTGACTTGTGATTGGTTGATTTTCTTAATGCCGGGAACACAATGTAAGTAAAGACTATTCTACAATCAGTTAAAAATGTCCCATTGCCCCAGTTAAAGATAGCAATTAAAAGTATTATTTCTGATTGCGCTTTGTCATTGCGGTTGCTAAAAGAGAGTTGGTTAACTTTTAACTTTTGTCAACAGCAACTGGCAACCACAGCATGTATAAATAATATTTTTCTTCTAGTAGTCGCAACTTGCGACGGGACATTTTCAACTCATTGTAGAATGGCCCTAAGATCTACTTAAGGCTCGTTTACGCAGGTCTCGCGAAATTGACTTAACCACATTGGCCGATTGGCTGATTTGATCAACGTGATTGGCCTGCGTAAACGGCGCCATCTTATGTAGATAGTATTAAATACCGGAAATCACATGTTCATATATCATTTAAATTTTTAAATTGACATATGGGTCGATATTTATAATCGGATTTTATATTTGAGACCATTTTAAGATGATCTCAGGATGATGTGTAGCCAATAACACAGTTTATACATAGCACATCAAGATGAAACTCAAGGTAATCTTAAATCTGAGAGCAAACTATGAATATCGGTAATTGATTTTGTATAAATACCAAAACTCTTAGTCATGCATAATATTTATTTTATATAGTAGGAACACTTGTAAATTTCTACTTGAAAAATGAACTTCTTGCTATAGCGCGAAAATAAAGCACATTGGACACGTGTGTGCGCACGCTGCTTTATATAATTTTAACGCGAATTTCTCATCACGGTCGCATCGGTGTTTGTTACACTTCGACAAAAAAAAAACAATTGACTTTCGCTTTTTAGCGACTGCATGAATCACCGGAAACGCACTTTGGTTAGTTTGCCGCCAAATTATCCTGCGCGTGTTGCGATGAAGTTGTTTATCCATCGGCTCGCAGGTTTGCTCGCAGTCAACGTCGATAACAGCGCAAATTGTTACGGTTCACGTTCACGTATCGCGCGTTAAACTGCAAAAGTGCTCGGAATTGTTGCCGTGTGTCTGTCGAAAACGTATTAGTCGCCTAAAAGTCCTTTGTATTCGTTCGATATATCATGGCCAAAGTTCAGTTGGTGAACGTCGCTGTCCTCGACAATCCTTCGCCGTTTCTGAACCCGTTCCAGTTCGAAGTCACGTTCGAGTGCATCGAGGAGCTGAAAGAAGGTGCGATTCTAAATTTTATGAATACAATAAACTGCGTGAGACTTTCGATATTTTATCTTTTTTATCGAGTTTACGATGGACAATGTTTGAATGCTCATTCCGTTTTTAGGTTAACTTTACAACACTGACACACTTAGTTATAGAAGAATTGGTCGCAAACAATTCTATAATGTTTAATTGTATGAAAAATAAGATTCATTAAGTGTTCTTCTATTTTAAAGGAGATTAGATGGTTAGAGATGGTCTTCTGAGAGATATAATAGATCTTATCTAAGTGTTATAGGCAAGTTTTTGAGGACCACTCTCTATCTATCTAATACTAAGTGTCATGTGTTCAAATATGTGTGATACAAATATCTATTAGTTTACAGAGTTTATCTGTCACTTTGTTCAAAATGAATAACAATACAATTGATATTCTTTTAGATTTGGAATGGAAGATGATATATGTTGGCAGTGCAGAATCAGAAGAGTTTGATCAAGTTCTAGATACTATTTATGTTGGCCCAATACCAGAAGGAAGACATATGTTTGTATTTCAGGTAAAATGCTAGAAATAATATATAATTGTTTCATATTATCAAATTGTACTGCTTGACAATTTGAAGATCATACTTCTTGGTTTCAGGCTGATCCACCTGACGTCAGTAGAATTCCAGTCAACGACGCTCTTGGTGTAACAGTGGTGTTGCTGACTTGTTCCTACAGGGGTCATGAATTTGTACGTGTTGGTTACTTCATAAATAATGAGTACACAGATCCAGAACTACGAGAGAATCCACCTCCACAGCCGCAATTCGAAAAGGTTCAGAGAAATATACTAGGGGATAAACCACGTGTCACTAGATTTAAAATTAATTGGGATGATTGTCCAACTGGAACAACAAACAATCTTCCTGACGGTATGGAAGCGCCATCGTTGGAAGATACTTCACAAGATGCACCTACGTCCACCTTAGGCTTTACAGAAAATACACAGAATAGTGGAATGGAAGTAATGTAAACAATTTGCAGCTAACGACATATGACCTAGGGGAGCCTGTGCTATACAGTAATTTAAACGATAAAGTAGTACCTGGGAAGAAGATGGAAGCGTACTTCGTAAATATATTTCGATAATCTGAAAAACAGAATCGTGCAAAAAAACACTATCTTCCATATAATTATCGATATTCTCCTTCAAAAAGAAGTTTATACATCTTAAAAACAAAAAAACACTGTGTGTTGACCATGTGATAACTTTATGCCTGAGCAAGAGTGCGCTTGTCGCCGCGCATCACGGACTGTTTGTGGAATAGTTATTCTGTCATTTCTCTTAATCAAATAATGGTACTGAATTACAAATTATTGTGTCTCTCCTTAAAATGTGTAATTTTTGCTAAGAAGCGTACACAAATGATGGCCAATAGTATTCATAGCATCATTCACAAGTGATTAAATATAAGCGATAATAAAATATAAAATTCAATTTTTTTGTGAGACACATGCAATTCTTTACAAAACTAAAACAATACATTTAATTTCCAGTGATAAAATTAGTTTTCTTTGAGATTCTATGCGTTTTGCAAAATAGCTAATGACTTGAAACCACAAGATATGCGTTTAAAACTTTATGTATTATATCATCATTATATATTGCTTATACCCACGTTGCAGATATAGATTGTAAGACGGTTTCCATTTTTATTAGTGTATATGTACATACGTACTAAGATAAAAAAATACACATTATGTTTTTTACTTGAAAAAAAAATATGTTGTGTGTTTCTTTACAGATTCCTCTGATTGAGTCTGACATTGACATCTTTTATCTCAAGTTGCTACATGTAAAAACAATGATTTTCTCTAACAATTTATCATATTTTACATATTATATTTTACATATTACATTTTTATTATAATTTAAATATTTTCTGTTGATGCATTCTTCACTACATATCTTTGATAATATAATAATTTATATCTAGAATATCGTATATTTATATTTCATCAGTAAAGCAAATGTTTTTTTTGAGAGATAACAGCTGTGGTCAACATGTAGTGATAATTACAGTTACAACATAGCGACAGTTTCCGAAGCATTATATCTTTATTTTTCATTAAAAAGGACAAAAATAGCTTACATTTGAGACTTATGATTGTTTGATTTTCTTACGTCTTATTACTTAAGTTTTCTTATGTGTCATGCCTTAAACAAGTGCAGTTGCGGGTTGTTAACATTGCGCCGTTTGAAAGACGCTATTTTGTCGCAAATATGTCAATTTTGCTTTGTCATGTTCGGCTTTGCTATTTAATTTAACTATGTGCTATTTAAAATTGCAGAAACTAAGAAAACAATACACTAGTTCATCTATTTTATTTATCTTTCTTTATATTGTTTACAAAAAAGGCTTTTTTAATTTTTATTGCATAATTACCAAAATATATATAATGCAAATTATATATATTATCTAATAATATAATTATTGTTGCCATTCTTTTATATTTTTTTAACACATCTTTTACAAATTTTGGAAAATATTGAAGTAATTAAGTCAAATCAAAAGAGCAATTAACTTGTGGAAGATTAAAACTTTTAATCAAATTGTGGACGATTGAAGATTCGATATATCGAAATGTTTCGTATTTAATTGTAATGTGTGATTGATTAAAGAATTAATTTACAACACTTGTAATTGTTCTTGCTTGACTTTTTTGATTTGATTTTTGCTATTGTATTTATGAACTGTTTATTATTTTTATATTTATCTAAAAGTTTATTTTTAGCTTAAACTCTCAAACTTGTCGCTATAATAATATATACAGCTGATACTTTTAGTCATTATTTCTATTTCAATGTGATTATACTCATCGATGGGAAATTCAATTTTCTTTCTGCATAGCAACAACCTACCCTTGATTTTCACCCGAAAAAGGTCGCTTGGCAACAACACATCCTGATCTTTGTTATAGGTCTGTTACTAAGTAGGATTGGATAGATGAAGCAAAGTTAAAAAATACGATACTTTCTTAAAAGAGAACATATAAATTTATTTTTTTATTTGTGCATATATTGTACATATATTTATATGTATTTATACATATTTTATTTATATTTATATTTATGTTTTTCTTTATAAAAAAGTACTTTTCTTTTTATTTATATTTTACTAATAATTAATAATTTATATAGAATGTAATGCTCTTGTGTAATAGTTTTAATTAAATCTCATATAGTTTAAAACTAGTAATAAATTTCCACAGTAGTAAAAGCCGTTCGCTGGATGTTTTGCGGATAATATTTATATTTATATTTATATTGCGGAAATATATTTATATTTTTAAGAGTGTAAATTCTTATCTTCGGCTAGCCGAAGATTCCAGGTTCGACTCCTGGCAGAGGTGTTTTTTTCGCAATATAATTTCTAAATTAATTGGGAAAGGAAAATGGGTATTCTCATATATGAGATGCAAATCAAGCATTCTATATGATTTTAAGAATTGAAAAATTCAATTCAAAAGTAATGTGCAAGAATTTACACTCTTAAAAATATAAATATATTTAAAAATATATTTAATATATATTTATCCGCAAAAAAACATCCAGCGGAACGGCTCTTGCTACCGTGAAAATTTATTACTAGTTATTTACTTTTTAATATATAAGTTTTAGTTCTTATTTTTAAATATATATTGAAAGAAAGATGTATAAATTTAGTTGATTCATGTCTTATTTATGTTTGCACTTTGCAAATTTGTACTACATAAGTTACAATTATACTTACATAAATAAAAAAAAATAAATCTCATCTTTTTTCAATTTCTTTTCCTTCTTTTCTCATTTTTATTGTCTTTGCGTATGAATTTTGTGGAACCAATGAGTACATATATGTATATTATAGGACCAATAAGTACATATGTGTATATTATGTACCAATACACTCTGCCATCTCCCTTCCTTTATTCATCAAAATCCAAGGCTATATCCAAGCGATGTCTCTGATTGGATGTTGGAAAACACGTCTGTGCAGGTTCATTCTTGTCTGGCTCAGGGCTCTGGACTCTGGCACTTGCTTCAGACGCTTCAGTCACTTGTCTTCACAGTTCGAGAAACGAACCTGTTCGTTTCAGGTTTGCAAAGTCGAGGAAGTTCTTCTTGTTCGGTGAACAAGAGTGAATGAGTTTGCTGAAGTGGAGATACAAGTTAAATGATTTTAAGATTCAAATTTATAAAATTAACAAATTGCTTGCCAGAAGGTTAATATCGCTGTTGTGCGCCTGTAGAGCAAAAGAAATTTAACAAAATGGTAAGTTAACAAATATATTTCTTTCTTGTTAAGCAGTGTTCTTAGATCAATGAATAATTCGATCAGTTTTATATATTATCGATCTACTTTTAATATATTATCTCAAACTTTCTTTTGCAAGTTTTTTATATTAAAATAAAACTTTTTATAATAACGTTTCTTTTATAACTCTACGTTTGAGAAAGACCAAAATCATCATTAAAAACTATTGCGTAACTTTTTTGAAGAAAATAAAAGAAAATTTGTCATTATCTGTTCATATCTGTTCCGGTATTCATGGTCGAATCTTATATTTAAGATTGTTTTAAGTTTATCTTCAGATGCTCTGCAGCCAATAAAACGACTCTTACATCATCTAAAGATTAAAGATACTATCTTAAATATAAGATCCGACTATGAGAATACCGGCTTGAGTCTGTTGGTATTATTCATCAATTTATAATTTAACTTTTTAGAGCCACTATACTACTGAATTGCATGATTCGTATGTAAGATTATTGTGACTCCAAACTTATCACGTATTTATGTAAACCTACTCCGTAAAAGATAAAAATTGTGTCTTCCGATAAAACTTTTTACGGAAGACACACGAGCAATTTTCTCGTCACTTGGTTTTTAAAGATGGTAAAGATAATCGCTTTTGTGTGTTTTACCATATACAAAAATCTATTGCTTCTAACAATTTTCTCACTACGTGATAAAATAGTCTCTTGACAAAACAGTCGTTCTTCTTAATCTACCAGAACTTTTCGTATTGCACCTAGTAAATTTCCCGGCTGAATAGACCGCGAGATCGGTGAATGTTACTATCAAATCCAAATTTTTTACATAATTTGTATTAGAATGGAATAGTTTCGCGAGAACAGGCTTTTTTTCTACATATCTTCTTACATATTCCAGTTAGTAAAGGCTTTGCTATAACAAAAGTTGAATAACCATAAGATTGTAAGTAAATTAATCAATCATAGCCATTTTCTCGTTAACGGAAGATAACGCTGATGATGTGATTGATTAGTTTAAGGTTTTATAGTTACAGATAAATTTTTTTACGTGCCTCAATAAAGCCAAACAAAAAACTAGTATATCAGTATTGTTACAGCGCGAGAAGAAAATTATCTAGAATATTTCAATACTAATCTCAATGTGTAAAGAAAAATATTAAGAAATAGCCAAATTCAACAAATTATCAGTTTTCAAAGAATAAAATAAATTCGTGAAGAAAATGTCGCAACCTCGCGTGTGATTTCATCATCCTTCGTTTGAAGAGCATATAAGAATCGAAAAGAGAACAAAGAAAACCACCGAATTATCAAAAAAAAAAATCAAACCTTGATTTCAAATAAAACATACACACGGTAACACACACGTTTTACATTACGTATTTTCAGTATCACAAGCGGATGTGGAATACGTAGCGTTGCCAAAGATAAATATTATGCCGTCTCTCACAATAGTGATAGGTATTCTATTTACACGTGTGTGCAATATAACAAAAGCAAAGGAGATTCATAATACAGATTTATAATCGATGCTAAGAACGTAGATTGGAAAGTTGCTAGAGCAGTTTTGAACGCTGAAATTAACACTTTGTAATCCAGCGATGAGTCATCACCTTTGCTGCATCTCATGGGTTTTCGGCGGTTACTCAGACACAGACTAGTTTTCTGAAATATGCGCCTGTGAGAATGATGTGTTAGATTTTCCTTAGTTTGCAGCACTGTTATTGCAATTAAACTTATTAAAATAAAACTTTTCTTTCGCACTACACACATACCTAATACACACACACACTAATAATAAATTACACTATCAAATATATCAGCTGTAATTAACTGATTGTTTTACTATAACTATAATATATAAAATATTTTGAAATTCAAAGAAAAGCTTGATTTGTTCAATTTGTTTCGTTGATATATACGGATGTGTAATTTATTGTACGTAAGCGTCTATCTCTGGCTATTTGTGTAAGAATAAAATAAATGCAATAATTTTCTCCTTGTTATTTTTTATGTACAAAACTACATGTCTCTGTGAAATTCAATTTCATTTTTAAACTGCTAACATTGTTATTTTTTGTTTTTATCGTCAGTGCGCGTAGTGCAATAATTTTTTGATTATTTTTCAGTTATGGCGACAACAATTCTGTGCCTTTATGGCTCTATTGATCGTTGTACAAGAATCTAACACAGCGGCATTATTATGTACGGAAGACAATGAGTGTCCGGAAGGACAATATTGTTACATGAAGATTAGTTGCGCGTTTTTTACTAATTGTTCCGTTATGTTTAACCGAAAAGAAACCAATTCACCAGCGCGTGACGCCCACCATTGTGGAGATTGTATCGACGGGTAAGAACTATATTTTCTTTATATTTTTTATATTATTTTTCAACCGTTTGATTTAGAAGGATGTCGCATTATTGTTAACACCGTACAAACGTGTCAGAAAATGTTACAACTTAACATTTTATTAACTAGTACTTATTCGGATCAATGTTGCAAGACATGGCGAAACATTTACAGTTCTATGAGTTTTGCACGACTCAACTTTTCTCTGTTTTCTTCACTCTTCAGAAAGAGTCCTGCTTGACATGCGTACGTAAAATTATATTTTTCTGTGCACGCATGATCAGCGAGTGTAATGGGATGATAGCACGAGAAAAGAAGTTCTATTAAACTAAAATATATCACTTGAATGGTGCGAAACTGAGTTGTGTGGAACTCCGTATGTTTGATATAAGCAGAATACAGATATTTTTTCATGTATCGCTTATTGCGCATTTTTTAGCAATAAAATGTGATCACATGATTGAATTTTTTCAACGATTATTGTTGCACATGAAAAATACGACGCAATTTTGGCGACTTGAATATGCACACACACGTTATTATAATGAATTTCACTCAGAACTCAGAAGCGCATTCATTCTTTTTTGCATATTGAGATAAAACTAATACAATATATACTTTCTTTTTTCTAATTTCTTTTATTTATTAATAAATTTTCTTTTAGTAATTTATAGTAAATTATTTGTATCGAAATAATTTAACATCATGGTCAGAAATCAATTAAGTGTAATAAAAAATTAATTAATTGTCTAATTTTCAAAATTATATTTTTGCAAAAACTAAGCTTCGCACAAAAAATCATGATCATCGATAAAATCTGCTATTTTGATATAAAAATATCGCATAATTTCAACAAAAACACATCGCTAGCGACGTATGAAAAGACATGATATCATGATATTGCTGAATAGCGACAGAGTGACGCATGAAAAGGTATTTTAAATGTTGAGAAAAAATCTCGGTTTTTATGTATATACACATATATATATATAAGCATTTTCTATAAAGTATTTTTTCGATTTATAGGTTTGTTGAAGACGAATATATAAACGGCGAACGACCAGACAAATGCAAGAGTAAGGCCGAAATTAAAAGCAATAAAGACAATACAAAGACATCTTCCTATAGTAAGTAATATTATTCTTAGTAATTAAATTATAGTAAAGATTTATTTACATAAGACGCAGTCGCAAGTCGCAAAATTGACTAATCGCATTAGTCGATTGGCTGATTTAACCAACACTTAATATTTTAGTGTTATAACTTCATGTATTCGCTATTTATTAAAGTTAAAGTAAAATGACATACACTATTATATATGTATATCTCTTTCTATTTGTATGATTAACTCTTGCAGATTTAAAAAGAAATCTACTCATAGTGGGAGGAATAGTTTGCGGAATAGTTTGTCTTCTACTAGGCTATTGGTTTTGGTCGAAACGCTCAAAAGTTTTTAATGGTAAGATATTAATCTTTGATATATACATACGCTATCTTAAGATAAAAAATCCAAATTTTATTCTTTAGTTATATTTCGTATTCTCTAGACGCTATATTTTTGAGTTGCGTTTGGAGACGCTATCTAGCAATATGTAGAACAAGCAATACAAGAGCTATTATTGTTTTACATTTAATGAATGATAAAGATAAAATGGTGCTACTAGCACAAAAGCATGCTCTTCGAAATCAGTTTTAGTACAAGTTTCAAATATAATATTCACATATTCTTCTAAATAACAAAATCTTGTCGAAAATAAAACAAATTGTTGTCAAAAAAAGGCAATTTGCTGCCAGTCTGCTGGCGTTGCTTCTAATTGTTGCTAATCTGTCAACATAATGATTGTTAGGCTGCGATTTTTTTCATATATACTTAGAGTAGAGATATCATATATACGTAGAGATTTTTTTCATATATACTTTTTTCATATATACACACGCATACAAAGCATTAATAAGATATATAGCTTAAATAAAAACATAGCTTAAATAAAAACTGTTAAAATCAGTTGCGTTTCAGGATGCTGCACACAGAAGGATCATCACTCTGATATCAACGGTGGACCACCTGAGGATCAATGTGGTAACAACATAAATATGTTATTACCAATACCCAGTGCTCCTTTAGATAAGACTAGTAAGTAATAGTATCTATTTCTTAATTTTATGTTCCATATGTATGAATGTATGTATACATACATAATGTGTGTGCGTGTGTGTGAAAATGGTTGAGTGATTTTCTCAGTTATCACGCAATGTTACATGAATATGCTATTAGACTAATTATATTATTGTACAGTGATTATGTGAATAATCTCATACAGATAATGCATAAATGCGTATGTTGGTTTGCTTATTTAGCTTTTGCTGGGAAAATCTTTTTCGCATTATTTTTGATACAACTCTTTATTAGCTCTGAATTTGTTCGAATATTTAAATAAATAGATTAACAACATGGTAGTTTAAAAAATTCTTTAGAAATATTTTATATAATATTTTATAGCTAACATTTATAAAACATTTTAATGGAGAACAAATAAACAAGCACTGATTCTACGTTTCTAAAATAAATTTCTTTCTTCTAAACAACACTTTTATATATACTAGCGCACGCTATGAATTATTCGCAGAAAAAGACAAACAATTACAGATGATATACAGTCACATATTTTACATTAAATGCACATTTTTCTAACTTGCACAATACAATGCACAAACTAATAGATTGATTGATTGACATTAGATGAACAATTTCACGTTTTATATTCACACGCTTGTAATTTTAAAAGTAATCGATTAAATATACGGTTAACGAAAATATAATTATTATATTACAGTATGTCTACTTTCAATCTACGCATTGAATGCAGAAATAAAAATACGAAGAATTCAAATTTCAATGCGGTAATTGTCCTACAACAAACAGGATAGATATTCTACTTTTGCAATATTAAACATGTACACGTTAACTTTGCATCTATGTATGATGACTGTTTTCAGATCTATTTGGAGATGAAATTAACTTCCCAAACGTCAAAGCGAAAGTGGCATGCACAGAAGCACAATGTGCTACAGCATTTATACCACCATCATATGTTAATCATGCAAATTATGGTACAAATGAGATATATCATTCAATCGACGATACGGATGCTGCCCATCAAGAAACTATTCCATTAAATACATCGAATAATAATAATGAGTCGTAAGTATATGTAGATCTTCTATGTAATTACTTTTTTTTTAATTATAAAAAATATTAGGAAAACGCACGCAAATATAGACTGAAATGAGCTAGGATAATAAAATCACTGTTTTAATCTACTGATAATTATTAAATCTTTAGCATTATACAATATAAAATTTGTAACAATGAAATTATTACATATGCAAATTTTACAAGAAAACACTTTATTGTTTACTTAACAAAATTTCCTTTATTGCAATCAATATATTATATAAAACAGAATACAGACTTGAAAATCTTTTTCTAATAATATCAAAATATTGCATCAAGCAAAGAACCAATTAGAATGGAAGTTAAAAAAAAAACTGCGTAGTCTATAACGTTACTAAAATATGCGCGCATTATGTGTGAATTGGATTACCTTATTGATCAACAATAAATATATTACTCAGAAATATTAGATGTTTTGTAATCACTAAATAGCGTCAAAATGATACAGTGTGTAGTTGGGAGAAAGTACAATTTTTAAGGAAAAATCAAATTCTATCTATATTTGCATTTTTTCTCCTATTAATCTATTTTTTAAAGTACTACACTTTTATTTAGAAAATATTACTAAATGAGAGAAAAAGACTATGTAAACGCGTGCGCAACGTGTGTGTGTGTATTTTTCTCTTAATATTCTCTGTTTGCTAAACTATAAAATATATTGTAGATGTTCTATGGACATTTCTATGGGAGGTGCAGCAAATACAGAAAATAATTATAGTGATCAATATAATGAGAATAATTCATCTTTTGCTAAACAAAAAATTGTGGTTAGTCAAACCAATTACATCAACTTATGTTTGTAATTTATATATTATAATTACATATACAATTATATATTATAATTTAAACTTAGATTATCTTGAACATTAAATAACATTCATATTTTTAACATATATTTTTATCTATGATATGTAAACTGTAGCTCTTATAAGTTTATTCAAAACTATGTGTATTGGAAATAAATGGGCAGAGTACAGCTGCCAATTTAGAAAAGCGTGGTAATTCTAATCTATCCTGTAGCAATGGCTGCATTCAGCATAATTGAACGTTTAGTAAATACTTTGTATATTTATACCTTGTCAGTTGTCATTGGCACATATGTTTACATCTGCAATAGCTCTATAAAACTAGGCCAATCACAGACAATAAGCACAAACTGTTGAATTCTGCTGAACACCAATATGTTATATCCATGTAGTATGTTTGTTAATGAATTTTTTTTATCATTACTTGTGTTCTCTTATGGATCTCAACATACGTACATACTCTGTTTGCTATTTTAATTTTATTTAGTGACTTTGTGATTTTCTTTTAATTTTTTATATCATTTTCTTTACTGACCATTATATTATTATTTATTTTTAAGAACAAGATTTTCAATTCACCTACTCTTATATATCGTGTTGTTAATTCACTATCGGCTATCACAGACACACACATTAATCGGTCAGAACGTAGCCTTTATATATATCATCATTTTGCGTAGGACTTGCCAATAGAAGTAGAGAAATAGAAGTGGCGTAGCCTCGTTGAAGATTAGCGAGCAAGCGAGTTTGAGTTCCGACTCTCGTGAAAAATATAGTGTAGGAATAGATAAACTAAAATACTTGTTGAATAAAGTACGTAGCGCAGTGATGCAAAATCGAGCCGGAGAGCAACGAGAGTACTCGAGAGTATCGAAGTAATGGAAACATGCACACAAGCGAGAATCGCGTCCGTTGCTCTCCGGATCTTACATCTGTTTTTCGCGATGCTTTCAACCAGAGAGAAACCTGAGAGCAGCCAGGCCAATAAGAGTATTTACGATCGCTATTCCGGCTCGTAAGCTAGCGCATGCCCATGGGTGGTGCACATTGGCAACTACGTAGCGATATCCACAAGCGACTTGTCGATACGTATGCTATGTTCACGCATGGACATGGTTTTATTCTGTGCTATGTGCTGTGGACATGGTTCTATTTCGTGCTATGTACACGTCGGTATACAAGACTTGTCGCGTATGATACCATGAAATGCTTTCTCAAGATTTACAGTCTTGGAAAAAACACGTAATATTATTGATAATAATAAGAAAAAACACATGAAGGTGCAATACATATTTTAATTAATTATTAACATGAGTTAACTGTCATAAAAAACAACTCTAAAAGGTTTTAAAATATTTTTTTTTTGAACAATATTTAATATATGTATATATGTTTTTTTACTATTTCGAAAAAAATGCTTTTTCTCAAGATTTATAGTCTTGGAAAAAGTACATAATACTAGTAATAATAATATAATACGATCAGATGCATAACATCCTGAACGGTTAGGTTCACATTTGAGTCAATTAGAGTCACAAAGTCGGTTAGGTTTACATATTTATCGGTCAGGTTCACATTTAGATCGGTTAAGTTAACATACTGACCGAATAGGTCCACATTTGAGTCGGTTAGGTTCACATATTAACTTGTCAGATTCACAGTTAGGTCGGTTAGGTTACATTCTGACCGGTTAGGCTCACATTTGAGTCAATTAGATTCACATATGGGTCGGTCAAATTCACATCTATGACGGTTAGGATAACATTCTGAACGGTTCGGTTCACATGAAAAACGGTTAGATTCACATATTAAATAATCAGCTTCACAGTTAGGTCGGTTAGGTTAACATTTTGACCGGTTAGGTTCACATATCGATCGGTCAGGTTCACATTTAGGTCGGTTAAATTAACATTTTGACCGGTTAGGTTCACATTTGAGTCGATTAGATTCACAAATAAGTCGGTTAGGTTCGCATAATGATCGGTAAGGTTCACATTTAGGTCGGTTAAGATACTATTCTGACCGGTTAGGTTCACAAGTAAGTCAGTTAGGTTCACATAGTAACTGCTTAAATTCACATTTAGGTCACTTAGATTAACATCCTGACCGATTAAATTCACATGTAAATCGGTTAGGTTAGGTTCACATATTAACTGATCAAATCTACTTTTAGGTCGGTTAGGTTAACATCCTGACCGGTTAGGTTCATATGGAAGTCGGTTAGGTTCACATATCAAATAATCAGATTCACAGTTACGTCGGTTAGGTTACCATTCTGACCGATTAGGTTCACATTTAAGTCGGTTAGGTTCACATATGAAGTGGTCAGATTCACATTTAGGTCGGTTAGAGTACCATTTTGACCGGTTAGGTTCACATTTTAGTCGGTAAGGTTCTCATATTGACTGGTCAAGTTCACATTTAGGTTGGTTAGGGGTTACCATCCTGACCGGTTAAATTCACATCTAAGGCGGTAAGGTTCACATATTGACTGGACAGGTTCACATTTAGGTCGGTTAAATTATTACCTTGATTGGTTAGATTCACATCTAAGGCGGTTAGGTTCACATATTGACTAATCAGGTTCACATTTAGGTTGGTTAGGTTACTATCCTGAACGGTTAGGTTCACATCTAAGTCGGTTAGGTTCACATATTGACTAGTCAGGTTCAAATTTAGGTCGGTTTAATTACCATTCTGACCGGGTAGGTTCACATTTAAGTCGGTTAGGTTCACATATGAAGTGGTCAAATTCACAATTCGGTCGGTTAGGTTACCATTCTGACCGGGTAGGTTCACATTTAAGTCGGTTAGGTTCACATATGAAGTGGTCAGGTTCACATTTAGGTCGGTTAGGTTACCATTTTGACCGGTTAGGTTCACATCTAAGTCGGTTATGTTCTCATATTGACTAGTCAGATTCACATTAAAATCGGTTAGGTTATCATTCTGACCGGTAAGGTTTACCTTTTAGTCGGTTAGGTTCTTATATTGACTGGTTAAGTTCACATTTAGGTCGGTTATCGGTTAGGTTACCATGTTGACCGGTTAAGTTCACATGTAAGCCGATTAGGTTCACATATGAAGTGGTTAGGTTCACATTTAGGTCGGTTAGGTTACCACCTTGATTGGGTAAATTTACATCTAAGGCGGTTAAATTCACATATTGACTGGTCAGGTTCTTATTTAGTTTGATTAGGTTAACCTCCGAATTGGGTTGGTTCACATTTAAGTCGGTTAGGTTAGGTTCACGTATTGACTGGTCAGGTTCACATGTAGATCGGTTCGGTTAACATGTTAACCGGTTCATATCTAATTCGGTTTGGTTTTCATATCGACTGGTCAGGTTCACAGGTAAATCGGTTAGGTTACCACCGTGACCGGTTAGATTCACTTCTAAGTCGGTTAGGTTCACATATTAACTGGTCAGGCTCATATTTAGGTCTGTTAGGTTACCATTTTGACCGGTTAGGTTCACATTTAATGCGGTTAGGTTCACATAATGACTGGTCAGGTTTACATTTAGATCGGTTAGGTTGAAATGCTGATTTGTTAGGTTCATCTGAGTCGATTTGGTTCATAGTTTGGTCGGTTAGGATTCCATCTTGAGTGGTCAATTGACATTTTGACTGGTTAGATTTACATTTGAGTTGGTCAGGTTCACATCTTGAGTGGTCAAAATGTGAACTCAACTAGTCGGGATGTCATCATAACCGATCAAGATGTGAACCTAACCGACCTAGGTATCAAGCTGATCAGTCAATATATGATCCTAACCGACTTATATGTCAACCTTACCGACTCAGATGATCGGTTAGGGTGACATAGTGACTGGTCAGGTTCATATTTAAGTCGGTTATAGTGACATTCTGACTGGTTAAGTTCACGGTTTGTTCGGTTAGATTCATTGTAAAGCTTGAAAAAGCATTTCATGGTATCATACGCTTCAAGTTTGTACCGACTTGTATTCTGTCGTGTACATAACGCGAAATAGAACCATGTCCACCGCACATAGCACGAAATAGAACCATGTCCATAGCATATAGCACGGAATAAAACCATGTCCACGCGTGAACGTAGCATACATATCGACAAGTCGCTCGTGGACATCGCTACGTATTTGTTAATGTACACCATTCATGGACATGCGCTAGCTTACTGGCCGGAATAGCGATCGTAAAAACTCTTATGGGCCTATCCACTCTCATTCTTCTCTCTGACGTAGCACAGAATAGGATCATAGTATATATTTTTTGCGTAACCAATAGACTGCGACGTTTAATATTTTTGTTGAAATATCTTTGAGAATAGAAAGATACGATTGGTTATACGACACGCGTTATGCGAAAAGCACGTGCCATAAATTCGCATTCAACCAATCCAGTCTTCTATTTCTACATTTCCAATTCTCATTCTGGAAGGTTGATTCTCTAATTGGTTGATTCTCTGTTACATGCGTTATACATTAAGCAAGAATCTGTGTTTCGGCCGTTAAGGCCTATCTACATAGGACCTGCGACCCACATCTGCGTCCTATGTAGATAGGCCTTTAGTGGATGGCCTCCTCCCACTTTTTCCGGCCAAGAAACAAAACAAATGGCGCAAACTTCAGAGAGTGTGACGTATAAGTAGGTAAAACCTAAAACCCCCTGGTTTTATCACAAATCACAATAGGTAATAAATATTGTTGCGTCGTGGCAAAAGAATATCTAATAGTTTGGTTATTTTATTGTTTCTTAACTCATAGTAATGTGTTCAGAGTATTCTTCATTGTCAAGTTTTTAAGTATTTCTAACGATAGTCAAAAATCTGTGACTTGAAACGCAAGAATTACTTGATTGACAAAATTCAAAATTAGTACACTTCCTACATGAGTTATTACGAAGACGGTAATATGGATTTATTATTCTTCTCGTCTATAGACGAGGCCACAAAATCCTGGCTTGACACTTTACATCGAATGTGGGGGTTGTGTAAGTTTATATAAAATCTTTTGCCATGTTAAATAAGTCTTGTCACTTACTACCTTGTATATTTACAGCTTGTTATATTAATTCCAGGGAAAAAATGTGATGGTGTAAGCAAAACTTTGACAGATTACTTTGAAACAGCACCAAATCCATATCTCAGCACACTAAGAATTCTTGTCAATACCAAAGATTTTGATCAAAATACAAACAGCAAATCACTTGCATATGCAGGTTTAGTTATTAACTTAAGTTTATTCATTTATTTTTTTATTTAAATTTATTTAATTATAATTTTTTGACAATAGTTCTATACTTAATTCAATATAAATTTATATTATAACCATATAGAAAAATCAAATATTTATTTTATAGTAAATAAAAATTATATTTATATATATATATATATATATATCTCTAGAAAACTACTAACTTTATTTTTGAGTTTTTTTTAAGTATTAACAGTTTTATCTTGTATTAAAAGTAAGGGATTACACATTTGAAATATATTTTGCACAATGTAAATAATTTATCAAACATTTCTTATAGAAAAGAATGTATTTTATATTTAACAAAAGATAATATATCTTTGATCACAACTAAAAATTTTACTTTTATTTTATATACTCTTTAGTGATAGAAGAATTTTCAAATTGGATGGAAGAAAGAAAACATGGATATACAGAATTTCTTGTACCTGATTTGAAGTTAGCAACCTTCAAATTAGTAAGACAGAAAAATATGAAACAAATGTTATTGATCAAGAAAATATCTATCACTTACAGTTTTGTGGATCATAAAGATATATTTCTGCCAGAAATAAAGGTATAATTTACTTATTGTAGTTTAACTATTTATGTGCTTTATACACATATCTTTTCTAGGAAATGTTACGTAACAAAAACTACAAAGAAGCTGCACAATATGCAGCAATGCTGCAATTACAGGAACACTTTTCAGATCCAAAAATCTTATTGTTACCCCTTATATTACAAAACAAGCAACAAGTAGTAGATGAATTTTTAGTTGATTGTCCAGATATTCAAAATACTTTGATAACTTACCTAGACAGTTTAATAGCACCAGGAAGAAATATAGAAAATACGCTAGAACAATTTGTTTTGTAAGTAATAATGTATTTTATCATTTGGCACTAAATTAAAATCAATTCTGAATTGAATCTTTTCAGTGAAAATGACATACCAGAAGTTAAAGTATCACTAGCACAAGGTCGTTCCTTAAGCAGACTTATTGCACGTCTTATTAAACAATACAATTTGTCACCGGATTCTTGCCCTCATTTAAATACAAAACGAAATGAAGGCGCTTTACAGTTTCTCATACACAAGCGTTATGTGGATGGTAGCTTAAGTAAATATCAACTTCATATGTGATGATTTAAATAGTAACTGTTTTTAAAAATAAAAATGAATATCAACCTTGTTCTTTGCTATAGATGTTGCAAGTTGGAGAGAAATGGTAAGAGAGGCCATTGGAAGTGATTCTAAATTACAAATAGAATTACTTCCAATGTTGACTCATGTTAATGATGCGGAAGAAGGATTATATTGGGCAAAAGAATATAATATACCTAAACAGCAATGGCCATGGGCCATAGTATTTGCGGAAGAACAAAGTAATGATTTTATCTATATTTCTTATGCTTGTGTCTCAAACGGAATAGCTTTGTAATATTACAGTTTGTAGAGAACGAAGGAGGAGCGTCCACAAGTAGAGACGAAAATTCGGAAGCAGGTAGTAGTAGTACTGAAGATAACACACATTATCATGTCTTAAAATTACCAAGAGAATCTATCAAAGTGATAGATAACGGACATTTGTTTGAGGAATTCCTTGATAATGGATTGAAATGTGTAAATATGGTTGGACTTGATTTAGAATGGAAGCCTAGTTTTGGTAAAAATAATACTTGAGTACGAAAAAATTTTGGAGGAATATATGATTTAAACATATTAATGTAATATCTCTACAGGAA
Organism: Pseudomyrmex dendroicus; assembly: GCA_014825645.1. Lineage (NCBI taxonomy): Eukaryota > Metazoa > Arthropoda > Insecta > Hymenoptera > Formicidae > Pseudomyrmex > Pseudomyrmex dendroicus. The sequence continues at coordinate 43,706 of QVNZ01008578.1, forward strand.
CTAAACAAACAGAACTGGCTCTTATGCAAATAGCAACCGAAGATAATGTTTATATATTAGATGTAACTACGCTTGGCAATGAATTAAGTGAACTTTGGGCCGAACTTGGTCTCACATTATTTGAGAACAAGAATATTATCAAAATTGGTACATTTTAATGTTTGATTTTTAATATTTAAAGAATAGAATCTTATCTACTTTGTTATATACATATAAATTATATGTGTGCATATGTGTTTGCATAGTGTGTCACTCACTTAGTATTTTGTATGTTATATTTATTGTATGTGACTAACATCTTTCTCTTTCTATCTAAAAACTAATTTTATATATCATACATAGGATTTGGAATTTCAAATGACATGACAGTAATTCGGAATAGTTTACCTGCTTTATCTTCTATCAAAATATACGGCCAAGGTTATTTAGATCTAATGCTTTTGTGGAGGAAGTTAGTGGAAGAATACAATTTTGTTTTTCCATACAAAGGCGACTCAAATTTTACGGGCAAGAGTTTAAGTAAACTCGTTGAATTGTGTTTTGGACAAAGACTTGACAAATCCGATCAGTTTTCCAACTGGGAACTGAGACCATTAAGAGAAAGTCAAATAATATACGCTGGTAATTTTATTTTTTATTATGAAAAAGATTAAGAAGTATAAAATATTTTCGTATCTATGTTATATTTTACAGCGTTGGATGCATATTGTTTATTGGAGATATATGATGTATTACGAGAATTTTCACTGAATATGGAAATACCATTTGATGATATTTGTGCTGAAATTCAGCATATTCGACACACACAAATCAAAGGAAACATGAATAAGTTTGTGCCTGTAAACAAGGTATAATAAAAAAATTACAATAAATTCACATTAATACATATGCTATGCAATAGCATAAAGTGGCAAAATAATAAGAAAAAAATAAATATTTCTATATTTTTTCAATTTATTACTCAAAATTGCTAAGTTACATCGATAATTTACTATAGTATTGACTATGGTAAATAATTTAACTTAAAATATTAAGTGCATTTATGTTTATTTTTGTTTTTAACATGTATGTACAAAAAATAAAGAATATTCTCTAGAAAAGTATTTTTACTGCTTCTATTTTTGATTGCCACATCCATTAATAATTTCGATAAAATTATTTTACATTATTGTAATACAACTTATGTATGTATATAACATATACATACATGTATGTATGTAACATATACATACATAAAACATATACATATTTATAAATTAATTCATAATTTTTTGCTATTTAAATCTGTTTTTATAGAAACCTATGTATTCGAATTTACCAAATAATAAAAGCAATGAGAATTATCGCACAAACTTGGGCGCTTCACCGAAGAATATCGCACCTAAGTACGGACCTACATTTAAACATGGAAATCAAACAAAATACACGCAAAGTAATAATAATCAGAGATATTCAAATATTGGATTAAGTAACGACGCTAGACAGACACGTCAACGAAGAAACAACGATAATTATGATAATAATCAGGATGAACCTTATCTCGGATTAATTCAAGCACTTAAGGATAAAAAACACAATAATTATAAACAATATAATCAGAATAGACGTCCGCATATTGACAGTGGAAGACCTACAAATTATAGAAGATACGATAATCATTATAGACGCGATAATTATGATAATCATAGACATGATAATTATGATGGTCGTAGATACGATAATTATGATAGTCGTAGATACGATAATTTTGATGGTCGTAAATACGATTATCAGAATAAACGTGGCAATCAAAATAGATACGGTAACTATAATAGATATAAGAAACGGGAAGATAAAGGGGAAGATTTTCAGAATGGAGATGTTCGGAGCAAGATAAAACAAAATGAAGAAGTTAATACGAATAAACAATCCGTATCACGACAGCATGAATTTTCAATAGCCGCTCATACGTGGCGTGTTGTATGCGATTCTATGTTAGGTGGCTTGAGCATCAAATTGCGAATGTGCGGTGTGGATTGCATGCATATGTTATTTGATCAGGGCGGAGACGACTCGGCCAAATTGGCAATGCGTGAGAACAGAGTTTTTCTGACACGTAACAAAAATTATGAAAAAGTAAGATCTGTTTTTGTTTTCATATTGTAGATCTTTAATTTTGACGTTAATTGTGTAACTTTTGTTCTAATGATATCTCTAACGCAGTTCCAGCAATATCTACCGCTAAAAAGTTGTTATAGGATAATGGCTGACACACCTGAAAAACAATTACGCGAAGTTTTGAATCATTTTGGTGTTGTAGTCACGCAAAATGATATTTTTAGCCGATGTCAAATATGTAACTGCGACGAATTTGTGAAGGTTCCAAAAAAATTAATGGATGATATTGTACAAAAGTAAGTAACTTTTATCCAAAATGTGTATATAAATTTCACGATATATGTATAAATTGTACAATGTTTATTTTTACATTTTTATATGATAAAAAACAACAATTTTTATATTTAATTAGCTTTGTCAAGATTATAAAGACAAACAATTATCGGGTCTCGTCTGACAGTACGCCCAATAATCTATCGAAAAACGTTGATGATAATTCGAGCGACAATTTTGAGCTGCCTCGAAATCCAAATTATTTCACGAATAGTGAGCATCGCACGTGGCACCTGTCTACGGGTACAATCGACGTAGCAACATGTACAACTAAGTATCAAATGCGAATACAAATTGATAAAGTCCCCATAAATGTACTAAAAAACGTGCAAGTATTTTATATTTGCGAACATTGTGGCAAAGTGTATTGGGACGGTTCACACTTGGAGCGAGCTCTCAATGGTGTTATCAAAGATTTAATCGTTAAAGAGTAAGTAATTTTTTGACAGTAAATGTGTGATAAGAAAAACTTGAGAAGAGATATGCTCAAAGAAAAGATTAAGAAAACAAAAAAAGAGAAAAATCAAAAAAATTTATCTTTAACTTGACACTTTTAACTTGATATGCATAAAAATAATGTTATATCTTGATTTTCCACACAAAACTATATATATATATATTTTATTCATATATACATATATTTACATAATAAAAATACGTGCATGTATTTTTTATTGAAGAAAAAAATCATGTTGACATAAAGCAACAAAAACAGTGATAATGTAAAAAATCAAAGATTTTTAATAGATTTTTATAACTAACTCTATGTACATATATATATTTCTCGAAAATATATATTTGTATGTATATTTTATAGATTTTCAACGCTATTCTGTTATATATAACGAAGTTTTGTTCTTTATCTGATAAATAAAAGTATAATTATTCTATTTTTTTAATTGTTTTATTTATTCTCTTACTGTTTAAATACAGTTGCAAAACAATTGTATATATATTGATGACAAAAAAATCTCGAAAAGAAAATCTCAACATCTCGAGATTTTATTATACTTTTTATTACATATAATTATATTACATATAATTTGTGAACTAATTAGAAAATAGAATGTTAACATTCATCAAATTAATTATTGTTACTGCTCGGATTTATTATTAATTTATTACTCAATATTAAATTTTACATAAAGTGTATGTATGTACATGTGTGTGTGTGTGTCATAAATAACTTACCAAAATTTGATATTTTATATCATACTAGCTTTTTTATACAAATATCTAAAAAAATATTACAACACATTTTTTACGCCGTTATCCTGTCTATTGATGGGGATTCTCTAGCTGGCCCGGATTTTTCGAATTCTGCCGGCTCGACAAGTCGCTTTTTCCCAAACGGTGGTGGCCCGATTAAGTTTTCCACATCATCATATGTCAATGTCTCTTTTTCTAGTAGAGCTTCTGCAAGCTGTTGATATGATAGAAATACATATTCTTACATATTCTTTTTAATATTATAACTTGATTACATGATTATTTGATTTAATATTATTTGATATATATATACACACACACATACCACAGTTAATTTGTCCTTGTTCTCCAAAAGTAATTGTCGAGTTCGTTCGTACGCTTCTCCTATTATTCTCCTCACTTCGGCGTCCATTAAATTGGCCAATTTTTTACTATATGGCTTCTTATTTTTCTACAAGAAAAAAATAATACTCGTCTATTTTTAAATATTTGTGTAAAAATATTATTTTATACTGTACCGGATCAGTGTATTCCTCGTTGAAAGAAATTAAACCCACAGCTGGGCTCATTCCAAATTGTTGCACCTGAAGATAGGCCGTTTTTGTAACTTTTTTCAAATCGTTTTCTGCCCCCGTTGAGATTTTGTCAAACGTAATATACTCTGCAACTCTGCCACCTAGCATCATACACATTCGTTCGAAGAGTTCCTCTTTACTGTGAAGTTTCTGATCGGATTGAGTGTACTGTGCAAATCCGAGATTCAAGTTGGTTCGTGGTACTATCGTCACTTTGAGCAAAGCATCGGTATGTTCCAACAACCAGCCCACTAAAGCATGACCGGCTTCATGATAGGCAACGACGCGTTTTGTAGATGGCGTCAGCGGGTTGTTTCTCTTTGTCAAACCGCCAATTGTTCTGTCAATCGCGTACATAAGATCGCTACCATCAACTTGTTTCTTTTTGTCCCTCGCAGCGTGTAAAGCCGCTTCATTGCAGACATTTGCTATATCAGCACCTGGAAATAAGTTAAAGTTGACAATAGATGAAGATAACATGTAAAACGTTTATGTGCTTATAAATAAATATAGACTGTATTACCGCTAAAGCCTGGCGTCAGATAAGCTAAATATCCTGAGTATTTTGAAGGTTCACTTTGTAAAGATATTCTCTTGAGATGAGTCTCGAAAATTTGTTGTCTCTCTTCTAGCGTAGGAAGATCGATCAAAATGTGTCGATCGAATCTGCCGGGTCGCAACAACGCTTTGTCTAACACGTCCGCCCTATTCGTAGAAGCCAATATAATAACATCTTCTTTTGCTATCATTCCGTCCATTTCTACCAAAAGCTGATTTAACGTTCGTTCGGACTCGCTGTTACCGATTCCAAGTGAGCCTTCAGAACGTTTTTTGCCTATTGCATCAATTTCATCGATGTATATAATACTTGGTGCTCTGTAGAGAATTACAAAAAACAAATATTAAGATATGACAAACCAGCTAAAAAACAATAAAATAATCGAACCTCTTCTTGGCTTCTTTGAACAAGTCTCTGACACGAGCAGCGCCTAAACCACCAAATACTTCAATAAACTCGGAACCATTCATGGATAAAAAGGGGACACTTGCCTCGGTCGCCACAGCTTTAGCTAGCAACGTCTTACCGCAACCGGGAGGTCCCAGAAGCAAAGCGCCTGAAAATAAGAGGATTGCATGTGATCCATGACTTTATAAAGTTAGAAATATTAACTAAAATATTAATATTAAATTTCTCACACACATTTTATATATATGTATATATGTATGTATATATTTAGATTTACCTTGCGGTACCTTAGCACCAAGTGCTTTGTAACGTTCTGGATGCTTGAGATAATCGACAAACTCCATTACTTCTATCTTAGCTTCCTTTAATCCAGCTACGTCCGAAAAATGTACACCTTTACCCTTCCCCATTAACGGTTCCACCAAAGTAAACTTTGCTTGTTTCATTTGTGAGATAAACTCCATGGGTTTGAAAGAGAAACGTTTTCTCATAAAGGTAAGGACAGCCATAGTTAGTAATCCAATAAGCAAAAATCTTATAACACTCGCTACATATTCCAGTCTTCTCTCGTAAATTACTTGTACTTCTTGGCCTGAAATTCATTCTTATTTCATACATAATGCATTTTAAGAAATACAAAGGCTCAGTAATTTGCTTCGGCGAGAGGAAAAGAAACTTTTACTGTTATATATTTCACTTTCCTGCTGCTGCAATTGACAAGCTAATCAGCTTTTTCCTTTCTCGTGAAGCGAATTAATGAAAATGTACAATCCAGTTATGTTTGACATATTGTAGATAATTTACCAGGTTTTATGCCAAGATCTTTCTCCACCTTTCTTAATTTCTCTTCAAAATTCTCAATGTTAGGAACAGCCATGTGATATCTCTTAAAGGGAGTCCTCCTTCCCCTAATAATAGCACCATTGTGCACCATAATTATAACATGTTCAATAGCAGGATTTACTATAATTGTTTCAACCTCTCCTTTGCTCAACATTTCATATACAAATTCATTCCAGGACACAGAAGCTGCTGGCTATTGAAACATTGCTTATAAGCAAACAATAATGTTTTCAACTGTTGAACTCGATAAAAAAGAACTTACTTCTGTGCTTGTGCCCATCTGTTGTCTTAACATAATTAAGATAACATACAGTATCACAGCCCATATAGTGATCTTACGCATAAGTATTCTTATTTCTTCATTTTTATCAGGTTCCTTATCAGACTTTCCAGAATCCGATTCCTTGGATGATTGCTTGTTGGAATTGCTACATGTTGTATTAAAATATCGAATGGTATTGGTTTTTGGAGAGAAACTAAAATTGCCAGACAATAATGCAATCTGTGCAGCATGAAGTTCTTTGTATATTTTTTTGTAAGCCTACAAAATTAAATATACACTCTCATTAATAATGAAATTTTTTTATTATTTATTTTACAATTAATATGAAAATTGTACTCCGAGACAAATTAAAAATTAACTAAATAAATATCTAAAAACTATAATAAGAGGAAACAAACATTTCCAATGGATACTTGCGTGATAAGACATGGGAAGAAGTAACCTGTGTGCTCCACTATTATGTACATAACTCAGATACTTAACATTGCAACAAAATTTTTCTCGTGGAAGATAAACATTTTTGGGTGAGAAATGGAATACCCGGTTGAGCGCTGCGTAGTGTTGTTTGGAATATTTTTTTAAGCCCTGCATACCTAAAATCCAAGATGCACAATCAGAGCTCACATTTGTAGTATTGCTGAATGCATGTGCGTATACTGACACATGATGTAAAGAAACATTTTCTTTACATCATGCACAGACTTATGTGTCTCAACTTGTTCCTTTGAAAAAACGTCATTGGTTCCGGTCAGTTCCGGTGAGTGAACTCTTCTTGCGCTGTCGCCCGCTTCCGTACTCTTGACTCGAGACTCTTGACAACCAATTTCTGTTAAGGTTACGTACAGCATAGACTAGCGCGCAACTCGTGCCACAAAGTGGATAACCTTATTGGCTACCCAAATGCTTTCATAGCGCTAATTACGTCTCCCCGAATGCACTCATAGCTGTCAGATGGCAGCACAAAAGCTGGTCCGGAGAAAATATATGGAAGTGACCCCCGTTCGAATTCGCCAGTCGCCATAGAACTTACAGAAATCTGCTTGAAATACTCGATGAAATTCGGGTGAGTTTGCCTCTGTTAGCTTGTCTGAAAACACGGAAAACTCGTCGCGATTATTCGATAACACAACGAGCGCGTATTGTGTCATTTCGCGACGATCAGCGTTTAACCGGTCAGTATCGAAAATGACAGTTTCGCGGGGTTACTCCAATAGAGCGAGACCGATACTTTTTTCGTGTAGTGAAAAAAAGAATATGCATACATTGACAATTTGTATAAATGCGACGATAATTTATACGCGAATAATTGCACAATCATGTACAGCGATGCTTTCAGGTAGAACAGTCGATTCAATCTTGCTTAAGTTTAACTCCCATTGTTAGAAGTTTGCAACTACTGGTCACTTGGTAACTGCAAACTTGGCTATTGGTACACCGTAGATCAGGGTTATCTTTTGACTTTCATGTTATCTGCCCACTCTTTACGAGAGATCTTTTCTCGTAGGTATTCTAGCGTATCTGTCGCTTCATACAATGCCTATCTCGCATGACAGATGGCACACGGCTCAAAGCAATATCGTTAAAATAATTTCCAAAGCCTGATTAAATGATCATGATAAAATAGCATCTTCTGAGCCGAGCTGTCATTTGTGCCGTCAATATGAACATTGGTCCTGCGAATGTTACCGAATTATTCCATCATTTGGAGTCTAATAAGCTCGGAGAGGTTGAGGAGATCAAGAAAGTATTTCACGACCAATTTCTGTGCAGTAAGTATCAATATGTGCGTTTGATTTGTTCTCATGTGTATTTCATAGCTATGTCTAATTGTATTAACTTGTCTGCAGCTAAGGATAGTTGGTTGATAAATGGATTATTTGATTATTACCTTTCCACAAATTCTGCAAGGACGGCTGAAGTATTAGCAGGAGTTCGAGATCCACATGACAAACACTTGTTGGATCGTTTATCAGACATTCTTTCAAAGCCTAGTAATAGTAAACAGAGTAGTAAACAGAGAATACAGGCACTTACATTGCTTGGACTCATAGCCAGGCGTCAGCCAACTTGGTTGTACAAGCTAGCCAGTCATGCTTTATTCAGAGATTTACTCAAATTACTTAAGGTAATACATGCTTTTTTTACTTTCTTAGATATTGAGACAAATAAAATAATTAGTCTCTGATACTCTAAATATATCAGCAAATTAATCATTTTTGAATATGTAATATACATAAACAAGTTGATATATATACATGTGGGTGTGTAAGCTTTTATACTAAAAAGTAAGTAGATATAGTCTTACAAGATTTTTGTATTTTTCAAGGTGGAGGCAGATATAGTACCACTTATGAGTGCCCTTCTTTTATTAGTAATGTTTTTACCAATGTTACCTGCTGCTCTAGGGCCATATCTACCAGAAATATTTGAGGTATTTGGCCGATTGGCCTCTTATCATCATCAGTTGTCTTTACTTTCTCCTACTCCTTTTACTTCGACCACAAATGTCATAAGCAAGGACCATTTGCATCTCATACATTTGCAGGTAAGCGTTTATGATTGTTTACATGTGAACAAAGTGTAAAAAAGTTAACAAACCACTTGCCATATCATTGTAGGTAGGATTGTACAACTTGTTTCATAGACTATATGCAATGTATCCTTGCAATTTTATGTCATACCTGAAGCAACAGTATGTTCAACGTGAGCAATTGGCCATATTTACTCATACTATTAGACCCATGTTGGATTCTGTGCGTGTGCACCCTTTACTTGTTACAGCATCCAAAGATGCGGAAATTTCAGCCACTAGGTATATATATATATGTACATGTATATTATATATATAAAATGTTGCATCTCATATTTTCTACAATATATTATTTATACAAATTATTGTTTTACATTGTGTAACAGATGGAAAAAGATGGAACATCACGATATTGTGATAGAATGTGGCCGTTTTACATTAGATAAATATCGAGAAGAAATATTAGGCGTAGCTAATTCTCGATGCACTCCACCTCTGGGTCAGCTTCATTATCATATTTATGCGCATATTCTCTCAAATGAAAAATGAAAATTACATTCTATTTTATGTATCTACAGATCAATCTTCTACTACTTGCGCGCCGATAAATATTTATGAGGGAGTGACAACTACAGAGATGAATGAGAGCAATGGAGAAGAGGATACGTTCTGGTCACCAAGCATGACAGTGTCACCACATAGTCCACCATTTCAAAATACATCTCACGAGCCGCGCTCTGCTCCTCCAACACCTAATAACAACCGAAGCGGTACTTCTCCACCTGAGGCTGCTATAGAAGCTACTCCTGAGACAACTCCTGTCAAGGTATATTGACGGATAATTTTTTTCTCACATAGAAGAATTTATATATCGTATTTCTCTCTCTCATGTAGGATTTGCGAAAGTTATCAACAAGACAACTGCCTGTTGGATCTAGCGCGGTACGTGCTTTGAACGCATTAGGCAATGGCACATCCTCTCGACCGTCAACGCCCACTCCTGTAAGTTTATATTCTGGTTCAGGAGCGAGAAATACGGATACTGCAACAAGTACACATGGATTTCTGTCTCATAAATTAAACAAAATTATGATGGACAGACAAAGTGTTCTACAGCCGCAAAAAGTAACGAGTAATAACGAAGAAAACGAGAGGCTTTTAGAAATAGCTATGCGCCAGAACGGGAAGAATGATTCTTGGCAAGAAGATCAAGAGGTTTGGTTGACGACTTAAATATGCACATGATAAATTAACCAGAAAGTATATTATTTGTGATTTGTAAATATAGGTTTTGGAAATCGTCAGTTCGCACGGCAATGGAGTAGCTGAAATGCCAAAATATATCGAATCGCAATCTGAAGACCAAAGTGAGAAAAACACGTACGATGCTACAACCGATTTATCGCAAAAAGTCTATAAACTTCGACTATATTCTCAATGTCAGATTCCAGTGGAAAAATCAAACTCGAAAGTAACGCACACGGTGAGATAAGTTTAGAAATCTTTTCGAAGATTATTGCGCGCAATAATACTTTGCGTTTACAGTCATTGTAATAGCGAGAACATATGTTGTATTCGCAGATTCGATATTCCAAATCTTGTCCTGATATAAGAATGCAGAAAAAATATAACAGCGAGGATGTGACAACCAAATCAATGAGAAAATGTGAGAATGCTGGCACTCAGACATGCGATTTATTTCCGTATGAGCACTTGTTGCTGGGAATGTTAGAGCAGAACAAACAAAACTTTAGTCAAGAGTGTTCCGATTCAAGACTGTTGCCAATCAACATGCTCGATCGGTATATTGAGACATGTACAAGAGTGAATAACTTCTCTAGCAAAACTAGTAAATATGAAACAACATATAATGTGCAATAACGAAACTTTTAAACGAATGAGGTAAAATATCAGAGTTTTACAGGAACAAACAGTGCCAGACAGAAACAAAAGAAGAAAGGCGAAGATGATGTCGAAGAAGACAAAGGAGATGACGATGGTATAGATCCGCTTTGTGCTAATCAGTTATCAATCAACTTTCAACTTACACAAATGCAGCTACAGTTTGAACGGCAACGACGAGAGGTTTATGCCGAGCGTAATCGGCGTTTAGTTGGTAAATTGAGGGATTCACGAGCTTCGGAAGAGCATAATGTTGCTCTGGTCCGTTTATATTCTATTCATAAATAATATTTATCAAGCTCTGATTATAACTTCTGATCGACTTTTGGATTGTACGTTTTGTAGACCGAACGTTTAAAATTATTCGAGAGAGAAATTGAAGACCTAAAAGCACAATTAGAACATAATAAAAAAGCAGCACATCTCGCTGAGGAACAATATAAGGAAGCTATGCATTATTGGCAAACTAAAGTATGACGTTTTAAAACTCTATTTTTCATTTTTTCATTGTAAAAAAATTGTAAAATTATATTTCTATACACACGCACCCATCCACCCACCCACTCACATATACCCATATATACATACGTACATAAATTATATATGTGTAAAATTAATCAATTTCTGTATGCATACATAGTGCACTGAAGAACAACAACAAAGTCATGCACTCAAAGAACGCTTAGAGTGTCTTGAACTAGAATTAAAAAGTGAACAAAAGAAAACAGCGGAAACACAACAACAACTTCGTTCTACTGAAGCTGAACTTTTTAACGCGGGACACCAACTTAAAGCAGCATTGAAAGCTGCAGACCGTTCTAAAGAACTGGAACGTGTAATGGATACCATGCAGAAAAAATTTGTTCTTTCAGGAGAGGTAAATTTATTTGGAATTAAATAATTACAAATATTTTAGTAAATCGCACATTCACAGAAATAATATTTATATCATTGTGCACAGGCAAAATGGAAATTAGAAGAAAATATAGCTACTTTTACACCAACAGTTAAGCATGAAACAACACTAATTCAGAAAGCATACACTGAAGAATTAAATAGTAAGTGTGTCCAAACATAATGAACACTCCTCCAGTATCATTTCTCGAAAGAAAATGAATTACCATTGAAATTTTGTTTTATAGATATTCGACGACAATTGGAATCGCGAACATCGCACTTGGAAGCGCTGAAAGCACGTTTGAGTGAAGTAGAGAATAAAGAGGCGCGTAAAGAAGCGCAACTGGTGGATCTCCAAAGGAGATTGCAAGAGACAAAAGATCGACATGCGTCTGAATTAGAAGCCGTAGAATCGAAATATCAAGCGCAAGTGGAAATAATTCTACTTCTAGAGAGTCGTATACTTGAGCTTCACGGCAAACTGGAGACTGCAACGTACTCCAATACATCGCCCATGGCTAATCCTGCTTCTTCAGCATCGCCTAAAGAGCGATCCCCACCTCTCTCGACCAGCTTGGCCTCATCCAGTGAGGGCAGCCTCGCATTTATTCATCCAGGCGCCGGAATCATTATGAACGATTGTTGCGACACTTCAACGGGCGAGATTCCCAATTTACAAGCTATGATAGAACCCGTACCAAGTAGCAGTCAAGTCACTTCACCGTCACGTTCTATCGTTCAACGACCACCATTGTCGAAACAAGACTAACGCTGCGGAAATGTTTGCCTCGACATAAGCTTCTCGTATATCGCCTACAAACAATATACGGGACTATTATCAAAGTTTACAAACGAATAGCCGCGACAAAGATTCGCGGCACATATAAGAAGAAAGTTATTTGTAGCTTTTTATTAATAGAGTAGATGAGATTCATAAAAAAAAGTTGTGCTAATTGACTGGTTGCGATCGAACAGGCATGCTAAGTTTGTTAGCATTGATATATCTTCTCTCTTGGAAAATGAATTCACAGTGAATAAATGGTTGAGATATTTTGCTGACCAATTTGATAATGTATTAATCATTGTTCTTGCCCAATGTATATTTCCATCTTTTCCCTTTAGCTTTTCAATCTTCTGTAAGTATACATCTACAGCGTTATAATATATTTCAAGATATTTTTGTCTGTTCGCGTGAAAACACAAAGGTAAATAACCAAGAAAACATATGTTACAAAAGTATATATTATGGTAAAAACATGTGTGCAGTATAATTTACAATATACATAATACTGAAATAAGTAAATTTGTTATACCACATAAAATTACAACAATATTCTTGTCAATATGATAAAGATATAGTAAAAAAAAAAAGTAATTTTGTTAAGATTCAACTATGCAGTATTTTTACACCATACAAGTTGCAAAATTGTTTTAATTTATTAATAAGTTTGTAATTCTTGACTTATCGTCATTAGAATAGCGTCATCTGGATTTGCATAATTTGCTAAGTCTGAAAAAAATCGGGAAGAATATAGACTTTATTTAACTGGTGTGTGTAAAAACACGAAACAAAAAAGATTCCTTATATCTTAATTCCGCGATTTTAATTTTAATGATTCTTTGATATATGTATATCATATTTTGTTAGCTTTACACAAAACATATAAAATCATTTTAACTCCGAGTCAAAAAAATGGTGCACCTAACTGTTTGCTTTATTATTTACATATCCACATAATCGTTACTCACGATTATGGCCTCGGTGCAACGGATAAGCCTTCATCTTCCGCAATAAGAGTTCCATCAACCAAAATATGGTTAACCACACAAGTGCACCAGCTGAAAAACTTCTCATTGCTATAACTCCTCCATAAGTATCCATTAAGCGACCACATATAAAGCTGCCGCTTGCAACTCCTAAAACAGGCAATGAATGAAAAGTTTTTTTATGCTGAAGTATTGAAGAGAGGATGAACTCTCAAATATTAACTAACCAATTCCCTCGAAAACAGCACCAATAAATCCTTGCATGGTGGCTTTCGTACCAGATGGTGTCACTTTGTCACCATAAGATACCATTGTCGGCCAACATAGACCGAATGAGGGTCCATGGAGCAACTCGAGAATTAAGAACAGCCAAGGATTTGATATGATGCTATATGCCATAAATCTGCAGAAAAAATTTATATATTTTAATATTATAGATATGTGCAAAGACACTAAAATTTGTTATTTACCTAATTGCATAAATGAGCAACACGAGACTCATGACGTTAATATGGCCGAGTTTTTTCAACACGTTACCCGACATAAAATTAAATGGTAATTCTCCTAAGAAACATTGAACGCCAGTCATAAGGCCCTGAAGAGTCTTAATCCATGCATTATTGGTCGTCAAGTCTTCCGTGTACCAGAACAGAAAGTTCCAAATGACTCCCGTGCACATCCCTGCACCTATGCACCACCAGGCGAACACTAATACTCTTCCCTCTTTGATAACGCTCAAGAACTCCCGTAATAACGATGGTTCGTCCGTAGAGCATTCAGGATTTTTCTGTAACGATACTGCTTTCTCCCATTACCTGCCAATTTCGGATTCTCTTGATAAATAAGAAGCTTCTGTACCTTTTTTAGTGTTGCAGACACCATAATATCGCCGATCATGGCTACTAACATGATGTAAAATATACAACTATAATCCTTCTCATGTTGTCTTTTGCTGAAAAAATCCACCATGTAGCCCGCGCTTATGCAAAAGACACCGGTACCAATGCCGCCCCACATTTTCTGTTTGCCGTAATCGTTTCTTCTCTCATAACCTGAAGTAAGTGATTCAAAAACAAACTGAAAAAACGCTGAATTCAATAGTGACGTTATTTTTTAGAAAATAACAAACCAAGAAGACTAAAGCAGATTGCATCTGCTATGCTAACTACAACAGCCATTCCAATCCAGCTAAATAAGGCCGACCATAAAAATAAGTGAAACTGATACATAGAATGTTTCATATCACTCTGGGAATCCTTAGCTTCTTGTAGCAGATAATTAAACGCATTATTAGTTAGACAAACTACTGTACACGATGTTCTCAGTTGGTTTCCGCATGTGGGAACGTGTGCGACACCATCTACAAATGTACGCACTCTTACATTCACGCATTCCACCTATAAATTATTTTTTTTTATTTATAATAAAGTTAACTGTTATTCTTATAATAAAACATATATTAGATTTTATTATCTGTATGATGAATTTCTCTTACATTCAGGTCATCATATATATCAAATCCTGCACCAAATTCAAAAGTGCCATTTGCAGAAACATTCTTGTTATTTATCTCTATGTAGCCATGAGATGGCCCTTTACAATGTAACTACACACAAATATATATATATATATAAATATCCTTATTACTTACTTAACTAATTGAAATAAAATACATGGAAGAGAGAAGATCAATACTTATATGTACCTTACAAAATGAGTTTTTGTGAGTATTTGTGGTTATTACAGCACTTAATGCATCTTCTGAAAATTTTTTTTCTGGACAAATCTCTATGAACGGAATGCTCTTGTCACAGGTAAGAGTGACATTTGCGCTTCTGTCTATTTCAGGAATAAAATAAATGGAGAAGAATGCTACTGTTAATAAAGCTTGGAATATCAGGAAACAAGTCTTGTGCAACTTAAACTTATCGGCCAAGCTGCCAAATAGTGGTTTTGCAACTAAGCCAGAAATAGGTAATATTGTGTATATCGTGCCAACCATTGTTGAAGAAAAACCCAATTGTCTTCCAATTGTTGGAAGAAATTGTACCATTGGTCCCGTTGCTACAAACAAGTGACATTATTACAAAATGTAAAAGAGAGTTTTGTAGTATATAGAACACTAACATTTTAACTAAACTTACCAGCATTGAACAGAAAATAATGTGACTTTATAGGAGCCAATTCCTTATTCACGTTTAGCAACATAATTCAGTTGTGTAATTAACACTGTCTGTAATCTATCTACAACAACAAAAGGAAACTCATGACATTCATGTGTAACATTGCATCTTTAACCGAATCCGAACTCTATTTTGTTTATATGCACACTTGAAATGCTTCAATTCTGAATACTGTCTAATATTTTTAGGACAATTATCATCTCTTTAATGCATTACACAACACATATAGTTGAGTATGCATTACATCATACACATGTGAGTATTGATCCACAAAGCATGATATATGAATTTATTTTATCATAACTACACAGAATTTTTGATAATTATGAAAAAATGATACAAACTTTGCTAGCCAAGATTCGTATCTTAAAATATAGCAAACCGTACGTGAGTTAAATTGAGTGTTCTGTGATACCACTTTGTCTCACATGACATGTAATGTAACCAAAATCTCGCACACTAGCCTTGCACTTTGTTCACCAACTGTAACTTGCTGCCACTCGTCCAATCGTATCAATTACGTGCACATATGTAAAGCTAGAACACAGTATCGAGTGAATCAGAGTGAATCACGAGAAACAGATAAGGCAGATATATCGTCGCAAATCCGAGTTTTGTGTTTTATCAGTCTATTACTCCCTGTGACACAATTTCATCTGTCGCGGTTTGTTGTTAAATTTTTTATCAGCTCTGATTTTCACACTTGCGCAATCACACAAATGTTCACATTGTTAAATTTGTTTACGTTACATTTAAAAAAGTGCGTGAAACGCACAACTTTCACTGTGTATATCGAACGCGTGAATGGTGTTGAATGTGCATCGCTTTTCTCTAATAAGGTATATACCTACTGTGAATCAGTCTGATTCCGCCTTTTGCATATGTATATGTACGTATACATATATCATCGATTATTCGCGCGTTTTTTCTCAAATTATTATTTGATTAGAAACAAATGCAGAAAGCAATAACAGAAATTGTGTTTCAAGATTCACTATCAGTATTCAAACTCTACAATTTGACATAATGTGTCACAGATTTTCAGTACTGACACATTGAATTTTGAAATGCATATAAAAAATAATATAACAAAAAGAATATTTATTGTTCTTCTCTTCTGATGCAAACTTTTTTAGCATGTACAAAAATCTGACTTAGGTCGACTTGAAAGTAGGGAAGAAATTTTAGCTACGTCTCTCATACATGTGTAAAGCAAACGTGTATTTATTTAAAATTTGAAAGAAAGGGAACAAGAAGTGTAGGAATTACGTGCGCGCGCGCGCAACAAAATATTTAATAAAATAAAAAAAATGTACAAAAAAAGTGCAACATCAAAATATCTAATTTATAGATTTAATTTTTTTCTCTTCAACTTTGATAGTTCTTTGAAAGTTCTTTTTCTCGGTTATACTAATATAATTTAAAAGTATACACGTACTATATTTAGAATGTAACAATATATAGAATATATATACTATATGTAAAAAATATATAAAAATATATAAATGTAAAAAAATTTGAGAAAGTAGTAAGAAACATATATTTGACCACGTGAAGTCTTCAGAAATAATAAATTAACAGTAACTGAGAAGTTCTAGCTTAGAAAAACCTACATTTAAATACAAAATATAATGATGTAATACGATGCCACATGTTAACGAGTAGCAAACTCAAATAATTAATTCTTCAGAATTAACGATTTTGTAACAAACTGTTTTAATCTGCGTTGATACATTTACAATATACATTTACATATATATATGTATATATTTATAAGTTTGGATGTATCGTTTCCCCCTGACAAATATCCCGGTTCTGCTCAGCGATAACGAATGAGTTAATGAATGTACGATGATAGCGGCGTGTATAGTTTGTGTTTTATTTTTATTTTTATTTTTCGGTTTTTCACATCGCGCGCGTGCTTGTGTACACATATATAATTTTTCTTTGTGGTCTCTTGTGTTACATAATAATTATATGCGCTTTATCTCTCAACACATACGCTTTTTTCCAACTGCAATTTTAACCGCGACTCATCATCTTCGTCGCGATTGAAATGTGATCTCTCCAAAAAAATTTGCAGATCTGTCTTTACATCGAGCATATCATTTGTATGCGAGATATGTCTTTTATATATACAAAGAAAGCCTAACTTACGTGCTAATCCTTACGTGACTAAGTAATCTACATAACATACATCTCAGAGTAACAGAGTGTGCACTCAATATATTATTGTACATAAAATCTTCTTTAGTTCGTCGCAAAAATTCGCGTGTACGATTCTACTTTGACGATTAATCGCTACACGGATCGAAATAGAAATCAATGCAAAAAAAAGAAAAAAACAATCAAAGTGGCTAACATTCAGCGAATTATGGACCCAAACCGCGGAGAGCTACAGGGCAGTCTCACTAATTCACCGTTTAAATCGAATATTGCATGGTTTCGTGTCCCGAAAACACACACGCACACGCTTACACACATATGTACATCGAAGACACGCGTATTTATCTTTGCGTGTGCATTTTTTTCCTTTTAACACGGAAGTAGAGTTGGGCAAAGTGCATTCACAAGTAACGAATACAATATGATGCACACACGAGGGTATGTCACATTTACATGTGCAAACGTAACATATGATAGATATAATCCTTTTTTTTTTTACTCGTTATCTGCGAATCATAATTTGTCCAACATTGCACGGAGGAACTTTTGACAGACGTGCGATCGGTTTACTCTCGGACCTAGCGAGAGACCTTCAACTTATTAGCTATTAAATGTGCTTCGTCCGCGTTTTCATTTTAGAAAACTATCAAAAATTCCTATATATCGAAAGTAGATTTTTTTTTGTTTATATATACACGTAGCTACACATTGTGGATTCCGTTCGTTCTTTTTTGTCGAATAAAAGCTTGGAACTCGTCATTATGAGTTTTATGACAGTGTAAAAATGCCAAAGATTATATTCAAATTACTAGATTGCTCGTAAAAAAGAAGCGTCGCTTCAGGTAAAAGAAATCTACAAAGTATTTATCTAATTCCGTAGAGAGCCTTACGGATACGCACAATGCGTAGTAAAAAATAATAATAAAAAAAGACAAGTCGCGAGGAGAATGTCCTTTACGTTTATAAAAAAAAAAAAAAAAAAAAAAAAAAAAAAAAAAAAAAAAAAATCGAATATTTGGTATTGCGCGATCGTCCGATCATCTTCGTCATCCTCCACCGCGTTGCCTGCCGATGTTCATCTGAAAGTTAACCGATCTTACAACGATCTTAGTAGCTAAAGCCAAGGCGGTCTGTGATGATGCGGCGGTGGTTGAAGAGTATAGAACGAATGGAGGTATTGTTGATAGGCAGTCGGGTCTACCGTGAGATTGGGTCCGTGGGGCGTTACGTAAGCTGAGACCGGAGGGACGTAGGACCTCTGGGCGGCGGCGGCGGCAGCAGCGGCCGAGTGAAGAAACGGATGAGGTGGCGGATAGTTCCTTGGCGGAGGCGGCGGTTGATTGCCAAGTTTGTTGCAGGCGGTCGACTGGCCCGAGGCATTCGTTACTGTCGACGGCACCACCGTTGACTGCTGTTGTTGTTGTTGCTGCTGCTGTTGCTGCCGTAGAGCCATATTGTAGTAGCTGGTCGGATTGCGGAATTCATCCGTCAGAAAGGCAAACGCAGCTGCCGCGGTAGCGTCCTTGTCGTAGGCAAACGGCGGCGCGTGACTTGTAGTCGCGTTACTGGTGGGCGAAGCGAAGTTGAAGGCACTGCCAGTGGGTGGCGGCGGTACCGCCACCGCAGGTGTTTTCAGAGCACCGATGGAATCAGCGGTGGACGCAGCAGACGCGGCCGCGTATTGCGGGAAAGCGGATATACCCGCCTGTTGCTGATCAACGATCGCCGTAGTGGACGTTGTTGTTGTAACGCTTGTGCTATGTTCTTGCTGCGGATGTTTGGTCTTTCGGCTCTTTCTAGTCTTTGTCGTTGCAGCAGTAGGTGTCGTAGCCGCGAGCGTTGTTCGCGCTTCGCTCTCGCCAGCTCGTCTTGATATCGCGAGAATGCCCTGATTGTTTTTTGCGCTCTGCAACAGATTAAGTTGTTCAAACTCGGCTGCGCCAGGCGCGGTAGCGCGACCATAAGCCGTGAGATGTTCCGGCTTCGCCGTGGATGGCAGTCGAGGGATCGTCAACAACTGCTGCTGCTCTTTACTTGGTGTTCGACCTACCAGACTGAAGCTCAGTCGCGCATATGCCGAATTGGTCGCCATAGAGTCGGCAAGGCTTACGTGTACGTATGGTGTGCCATCGAATTGACTGACCGATACGGCGTCTGGTTGCGGAAGAGCCATCATCGGGTCAAAGCTCGGAAATTGCTCTTGATTCGGACGTGTCACTGAGCTTTCTTGCGATAGACCACGCGAACTGGATTCGCCGGACGATGGTGGTTCGTACGCTCGTTTCTTCATCGGAGGAGGATTGCTGGTGGGACTACTGGACGAACCACCGCTACTGGCGGGCTTAGAGCTAGCATCGAAATAGTGTGGACTAGGATATACCGGCCTCGTTGTCGGCGGCGGTAGCGAATAACCAGATGACTGGAAACCACTTGGATACAGCGACTCGTGAGCCGTCGTCAAATTCTGTTGGAATGCTAACAACTGCGTCTGATCCGGCGCAGGTGCGGACACCGGTTCGCCGGACGGTGCTTTGCCGAGGAAGTTACGCGATTGCATTTCGGTAAAACCACCGCGCGACTCTTGCGGTGTAGATTGTTGGGGTGTCTGTTGTTGACTGCTGTGTCTCGAAGCAGATCTCTGATGTTCGATGGGAAAACTATTCGGATATGTCGATGGATACTGACTCGGTGATTTATAAATCTGATGATTTGCGTTTAGACTCAACGATGGTTCCGAATGAACAGGGAAGTTCCTCTGTTGCTCTCCGCCCGCGGGCTTCTCAGCGGCGCTAGATTTCATATATTCCGTCCGATGTTCAGATTCATTCACAGAAGAAGATACCGTTGGCGATTGTTGATTGTATAAAGAGTTTTGCTTGAAATCTTGGGAGTAGCTTGAAGGCGGCGGTGCCTCTGAAGTTTTCGACGATTGAAGCTGAGAGTAATTGACACTCTGTTGCTGGGGAGAGGGTTGCGAGTAACTGGGCGATTGTTGAGGAGGTTGCGATTGTTGCGATGGGTTGCAGGAAGAAGGTTTTTGTTGAGGCGAGGATTGCGGATAACTGTGAGTCTGTTGCGGTGACGGTTGCGAATAATTTGCCGACACTGTTTGTCCCGATGGCTGCTGCGGTGAAAGCTGCGAGTAATTCTGTGGTGTTTGCGGCGAATGTAGCGGATGCGAGTAAGTCGCTGGTTGTTGAGGCGATTGCGAATAATTAGTCAGCGGCTGCGGTGATGTTTGAGAATACGGACTGTTTTGCGGCGACGGCGCTTGCGGCGAGTGCTGAGAATAGGTCTGAATCTGTTGGTGTGGCGGTTGGGAATAATTTCGAGCAAGTGGCGGATTTGGATATGAATTCAGTGGTTGCGGCGACGGCTGAGAATAGTTTGCAGCGCGCGTTTGTGGCGACGGCTGTGAAGGATAACTCGGTGGTTGAGGAGACGGCTGTGAATATGCGCTGGGCGGCTGAGGTGAAGTTTGTGAGTAATTCGTTGGCGGTTGCGGTGAAAGCTGGCCGTATCCGGCAGATTGCTGAGGCGAGGAAGATTGCGTATACGGAGAGTGCTGCTGCGGAGACGGTTGCGAGTAATTCGATGGAGTTTGAGGAGAAGGCTGCGAATAGGATGAGTGTTGCTGTTGCGGAGAAGCTTGCGGATAATTGGTCTGAGGAGAAGGTTGAGAATAATTAGCAACTGCGTTCTGTTGAGGAGACGGTTGTGAGTAATTCGGAGTGGATGGCTGTTGTGGCGAAGGTTGCGAATAATTCGACGGTGGTGTCTGAGGCGACGGCTGAGGATAAACCGTTTGCATCGGTTGAGGTGAGTGTTGCGGATAGACGGGAGATTGATTCTGACTGTTGTTGGACAGTTGTGAAAAGCGTTGCGGAGACATTTGCGGATATGCTTCGTTGGTATTGTCTTGGGGCGAGGACTTCTGATACGGCGACTGATGAGGTGGCTGCGCGTGCACCTGTGGATAGGCAGGTGGTGGTGGTGGTTGCTCGTAAGATGGATAGGCCGGAGACAAAGGATGATTTTGGGGGGACGGCGTAGGTGGCAACTGTGCACTGTATCTTGGAGGTGTCGTATAATAAGGACTGTTGTAAGGACTGCTCCCAGTCGATAACGCATCCTGATAAAATCCCGCACCTCTTATCGGCTCAGTGGGAGTTATCACGGGTTGGCACTGAGGAGACCGAGCTGTGCGCGATGCCGGCGGTGATTCTTGAGAGAAACTAGACATAGATTCACTGATACTGCTACCACCGGTGCTCAGACGTCGCTGTCTACCACAAAACACTTCCTGTAAGTCAGTGTCCTTTTTCGCAACTTCCTCCACTTCCTCCTCCTTCTTTTTTGATTTTGGCGCTCCGAAGGCTTTGAACCAGGCACTCAAATTTGGTGTGGCAGATTTTGGTTTCTGTGCTTCCTCCGTATTTGTTCGAGTCGCATCATTTTCCTCTGCTGCGCTCGATGTTTTTGTGATATCCTTAGCATTTGTTGATTTCTCTTCTTTGACGTTAGACGTTTGAGCCGCGTTGGGAGCGTTATCATCTTCTTCGTCGTTTGAAAAGTTAGGGTTAGGAGATGATACCAAACTTTTGCAAATCAATTGAATAGAATCTACATTCTTCAGTACTGTGCCTAAACTGAGTTTCGGCTCTTCGTCGAGATCCTTATTCGACTGATCGTTTTCGTTAGCAGCGTAAACCGCGGTGTCGCTAGTGTTGCCGCTCGGCAAAGTGAGCGGTTTCTTCAAAAGTAGATTTCCTTTACTCTTACCAGGTTGCAAACGATCAATCGTACGCTGTATTTTCTTCGGTCGACTCGGCCCGTGAGGACCGAATATTTTGATAGAACCTGGTCTCTTTCGCGTAGCTTCTACTTTCGTCCCGGATCGTACGGACTCGGCGGAAGACGTTTGAAGCACCGGTGAGTTACTGCCAGAAGAAAACTCCGAAAGTTTTGGTGCGTCGTCAAGCCACTTGTTGATATCCTGTTGTGTAAACATTTAAAACAATAAATTCAGTAGTACATGTGCACATAAAACGTCTTGCGAGTTCAACGTATTGTAACATCTGCGACAATAGGAAGCCATAATATCAATAATCAATATATTACCTTGAAATCGATATATTATCGATAATAAATAAAACTCATGAAATAATAGCTACTCTTTTTAATTACGTTTAGTTGAGTATACAGAAATATATCGATGTTTGTATATGTATGTCTATATGTCTATATGTGTATTTGTTTCAATGAGAAATAAGAAAAAGAGAACAAAATTTTCTAAGCTTACATGAAGTGTTTTTTCCGTTGCTTGATTTAACGCTTGAATAGCGCTTTCTTCTGCTCCCAATCCCTTGCTGTGTTTTGAAGCTTTCTTATTTTCACTGACTTCTGAATCTTGCTTCTTAATTGTATCGTCCACAGTTTTATCCTCTTTCGCAGTTTTCTTCGACTTCGATCGCTTCGCATTATCTTTGTCATTGTCATGGAAAGTATTACTGTTTGAAGGCACTTTTTTAGAATGGACACCGTGAGTGTCGCTTTTCACCGCTTTCCTTTGTTTCTCTTTCTCAGATTTCAATTTCTCATCATGTTTCCTATCATTTATCTTATCCTTTAAGCTATCAAAAGAATCATCCTTATTGATGACACCAAATAACGTGGAGAGTTTCTTAGAGTTGTGAGAATGCTTTGAATCAGCACTTTCTAATCCTACATCTTTGGAATCTGTTCGACTTTTCAACTCTCCGTTCTTTAAATCTTCGTTTTTCTGTTTTGATTTCTTATCTTTTTGCTTTGTATGGCTCTTGTCGGATTTTTCATCAGCCTTGGTTGCAGTCTTTAAACTTGTCTTTTCTTTTTTACGACTTTTTTTCGTCCTAATGTGAGAAGATTGTTTATTAGTTTCTTCAAATACTGTCTCATTTTCTTCTACTTCGATTTTTTTTAATTTACTCTTCTTAGTATTGTCCGACAATATTCCAGTTTCCTCTATTTCTTTCTTTTCTATTTTTCTGCTCTTACTTTTCGCTATCACTGGAGTTTCATAATCTTCCTCGAAATCCTCTTTCCGCCTTTTGTTCTCCTTTGTTTCTTTCGCAGATCGTACAATTTCCGTGTCTTTTTTTGGCGGATGTCGCTCTTTGTTCGCTTTTTTATTAGACTGTTTCAATTCTTCCGATTCCTTAGGTAGCTTTTTGGTTTTAAGTAAACTATTTACATCAACATTTTTTCTTCTTTTAGACGCTACAACACTAACTTCGGATATTGCATCGTCGCTCTCTTGGTCTCCTAATTCTTCCTCATCCTCCTCTAAATCTTCGTCTTTCACTTTTTTACCTTTTTTCTTTCCTCTTTTCTTTTTCGCAACCTTAATACTCTTACTTCTTTTTTCGTCCTCGTCTACTTTCTCATTACTTTTAGATTTTGTTCTACTTTCTGGCTTATGCAATTTGGACTTTTTGGTTGATTTTTTCGAGCGTTTATTACGTACATTGTGATGCGAAGAGGACAAGTGACGTGAAGGATACGACGGTGATGTAGGTGTTCCCGCTAATGAGCGAGACGCGGGATCCTCATCACTGGATTCCGATTGATCCAAATATTTAATCACGGCTTTATCAAATGCATCCTTAAGATTAATTGCCATTTCCGTATATTCTGTCACATAAAACACATAGATACGTACGTAAATATATATGTACACTTCCACTAGTCAACACAAGTTTTGTTATTTTAGTGGAGAAAGGTGATCTTTATAGATTTTAATGCTGAACTCGAATCTGATCTTGGAATTTTGTTATCACATAGGGACTCAAAGTTAATGAGAAAAAATATTTCAAAAGTGGCCATTTAGATAATATTTTCCTGTTTATTGCGAAATAAATTTTTATATTCTCTTCATTATCAAAAAGTAAAGTACAATCTTTATCTTTTCAAATAAGTTTTTAGTTAGATTTAGACCACAACACTATTGATAACATGTTATTTTACTTTTTTATTAGCGTGACAACAATGATACGAATTGTTTCCAACTTATGTCGCCAACAATATCGTCTAAACTAATTTTTTCTTTATTATTGTACATTCTATTACTGAACAACAAAAATTTTGAGAAAGTTGTTTTTTCTATAAATTTAGAGAGATGCATACAATATAAATAGATTATTACAACAAACAATTAAAATCTATACAAATAACTTTTCTTTGTTAGAGTGACAAACAAGAATGAAAAATATTACAAACCATTATCAGAGCCATTATATTGTCTACAATTGTCAACAATAAGACGAAAATCGCGTTTGAACTGACTTATACTTTTGTATGAACCGCCTTCCAGTTTTTCTTCCATAGTACTGAGATCCATAGGCCTACGCACCACGCTGTAATATCTGCATATAAATATTAAAACGTGTTCATAATTTAATATAAAATACAATACATATTTTTTTTATAAAGTATACAAAATATATAGAAACTTTCGTACCTTGGTGCATACTCTTCATCTACAGGATCGATAAATGGCCAAGCATCGACGTGATCTTTGACATACTCGAGAACTTTGTGCATACCGACACAACGTATCTCTTCGTCGAATTGATAGTCATATTTGTACCCGTAGTTACAAGACACATAATTGCCATCGCCCTGATTGCCAATGCCCTTCTTTTTCTCCAAGTCCTCCACCTCATCTCTGGTATGAATCACAATCTGACCAACAGCTGAGGCCAAGGAATTGTTTGTTTGTCGCCCTTTTTTCTGAATCGGCGAGGTCGGTAACGGTGGAGTCTCCTCCTCTTCTTTGATATAAGCGGATTTCGAAGCTTGCGTCCCTTTTTTAGTTCCTTTAGTCGATTTTGTCTTAATCTTGGGCCTGACCATGACTGCATCCATAGACGTCACAGGTTCCTGGCTACGAAGCACTCGCGCACTATTACGTTGTAACAGTTTACGTCGTTGATGTTTTTCTTTTAGCTCAAACAGTTTCGGTAATTCCGGCATAAAGTCCTCGGATAATGTACGATAAAGCTTGCGTTCAGTATCGTATTCCTGGAAAACATAAAAGATACGTTGCCACAGTTTCAGTTTAAATTCATGTTTTCTCCTGTATCGCGGAAATGACTGTGATTATTACCGAATCGCGAAATTTTTCAACTAATCTGCTCCAATCTTGCTGCGTAAAACAGACTACTTGCCACACGCTCTCTTGTCCACTATTCTCGCTATCTATTAAACAATCTTCCTCCTTCTCTTTTTCTTCCTGTTCCTCTTTTGCCACTCTGTTCCGTCGTTTTTTACGCTTTTTGTCCCTCGGCTTACTTTTTTGCTTATGTGAGGCACTATTAGACGTATCAATGTAGTCCTCCCGGTACAATCGAGTGCCGTAGAAGTACCAGTAGGCAGAATTCTTACGATCATGTCCCAAAGGTTCGACTCGCAGACTATCCGAGTCCAAATTACTTAACGACTGCTCCTATTGTCAATTTATATATTAATAATTAACTGTACGATAGATGCGTAACATTATTTCAATTGGTAACAGCATTTTGATACATACTACGTCCTCGGCGTCTAGCCTGAAGTCACAGAGCGCACGTAGTATTTCTACTTTTCGTCGGAGCGATAAACACTCAAAATCTTCGTCTTTATCGAAAGGATTTTTGCACTTGTATTCCTAATTAAATATAAGAATGCGTTTTATTTGTGTTTGTCAGTGTGAGTTGAACTTTTCGAACGAAGCAATAGGAAACGTTATTATACTCACTTGACATTTTTGCCGGAAAAGTCTACGAAGAAACATCTGATAATTAATGGTAGAGATGCCATTGTGTTTATCATTTGGCAAGCAGCCTTCTAATAGCTTTACTATTAATTCTTGGAGCAGTCGTCCTTCGGTACCTCCGTCTGTTAATAAAGCTTCTTCTAAATCCTAACAGAATTTAGCAAAATTAATATTGAGACACACTATAAGATGTACATTAGAAAATAAAAAGAAAAAAAAAACAATTTGTAAAGTGTAAGAAATAAAGCTGAAACATAATAGTTCTGCTGTTAAGTGTCAAAATAGCGCTAATAGTTTTTATATGATACTGCTTACTCAAAAGGTGGTATTTAATATGAAATACCTCAATATCAAAATCCAGAAGATTGAAGGCAGCTCTAAATAATGAGCAAAAGTGTGCTATGCTTGGCACCTCCCACCACGATTGAATGTCTAAAAAATTTAAGAAAATAAAAGTTCCTTGTGATCTTAATTCTACCACCTACAATTAAATTAACTTAGTTGTATAACTTAACTACTTACTGCTTCGAATTTTTCTAATTGATATTATTTTTATATTTCCAATAACAATGACGAAATATATAAAATACTTCTAAGCTGCTATATTTCTAGTGTTGTCAGCTTAAGTATTGAAAATTTTTACGTGAAACTACACTAGAAAATTATTATGTCTCTATACCTGCTGCCACAAAGACTCACAAATGTTTCTATCATCTGTTTAAAGAGAAACAAAAAAATAAAAAAAACAAATGTTATATCGTCAATCGCGATTTGTTGCGCGCAATGACAATCAGCGTGGACCCACCTAGGATCCCGATGAAGGTAGGAAACATAACCCGTCGTGTGGCGGGCGAACCGGGCGAATCGGTATGTCCAGGACACAGAAGCTTGACGATGATCGGTGTCGAAGACTTGAGACGGGATGCGGAGGAGCGAGCGCGGATCGCCTTCCTTGGTAGGCCGTACCCGGCGCCGTAGCAGGATAGAGCAAGAGAGAGCGAGAGGGACGAACTAAAAGCCCCGTGTATCGCAATGCGCGCGCGACGAAGAGGATCGAGCAAAACACTTCCGCCGCCCGGCGATGTCTATATCTATATGTGTGTGTATATATAGTATATGTGATGTATACGTGCTGGTACGTATACGTACGTATGCTGTAGTATGTGTGAGATGTATGTGTAAGGAATGTACGTGTGTATGTGTGCAGAGCCCGTATCTTAAAACATCGGTGCGCACATCAGCGGTGAATGACACTCGTAGCTGTAGTCCCAGTGGGCGCGAGCGAGCGTGCGATCGCGAGCTCGCATAGCTCGTCGAGCGTGATCGCTCGCAGGCCGAGTTTGCGAGGAATCGGTAAAGGCGGCTAGTGGCGTAGGGCGCATTCGCGTGTATTTTCGCCGGGATCCGCTTTGGCGGCGGCGGCGGATCGCCCTCGTTACCGTCGTCGACGGCTCTCGTGACCACACTGCGGACTTATCTCGTCGGAACGCGACCGTCCTGTAACTCGGGAGGCTTGCGCGCGACCATTCTAATCGGAACGTACGGCGCGTATTCAAAACACATAACCACCAGCGGCTGCCCCGCCGAGATTGATGACGCACAACCACAAAAACACGAATTCCAAAAATTCACGCGCGGACACGATACTTTCGCGGGAGTCGCTCGTTCAGATCAAACGTCGACGCTTCTACGCTGCACTTTCGCAGCCCACTTGAGCAGTACCTGGCTGGCGCGATACGCAAGCACAAATTCTCCAAACACGAAGAACAGGCGCGGACAAGCGCGAATCAGACGGAGTGCAAACTCCTTCTCTGAAAAACCGGCGATGCTATACGCCACCATGCTCCGCACCCAAGAAGTAGCTGGCGAGATAAATTGATCACGTGACAAGAGAGTGCAAGAGAGAGAGAGTTGGCATTATCGTTTATAGATCAAGTTTGCCAACTGCGATAACATAACAGGTCGATCAGCTCAACGGAATCAATCAATAGCGTTTGTCGAATTGATTGAATTGACCAATCGCGATTGGACAAAACTGGCCTACTTTGTACGATGATCATAGCACCTCACCTTGAGGACAAATGAGATATTACCTTTAAAACCCCTATCAATGAACATGTGTATATTTGAACACATCTGATTGGATGAATAATTGAATTAGTTGTTGCAATACATTACATGCTGTGACTGTGAGCTTGTGATCGTTTGTGCAAAACATATTTCATTTTCATCATCCACTGACCTGACATCCGTTCTCGAGGAGGTTTGGTTGAATTACGAGTAAATTATGGCATCGATTGTTATACCGGCGACATTGCGATTTAGTCGCATGACTGTTGAAAGTTTATATCATATAAATAAAAGAAGCATACGTAGGTAAATTTATTAAGTTTTATAAAAGCACATTGCAAACAGTCACGGAGTCTACATGTTGAGGTTAACTATTGGACACTGCCGCATAATTTGTAGTTAATTATCTCTGAAAACACAAATATAATCTTTTAGAAAGTAAAGGAACATATTTTATTTGATTGAAAATGAAACAACTTCTGACAATTGTTTGTGTGAACAGTAATATGTGATTTTATTGTACATAGAAAACATTCTTTTACACCTAGTATAGATATTATTTATAAATCTCTAAAACATTTCAGATCGTCAGTTTCTGCTTTTTCTTGGCAGAAGAAACATTATGGTACAATAGAAGAGAAGAAACCAGATACCAATAATATACCTCCACTAGAAGAATTCACAGAAAATGAAAAGAAGCTAAAGATGGAACTGGAACTCATCAACAAGGAACTTGCTGAAGTAAAAGAATCTAAAAATATACTAGATGATAAATATAAGAGAGCACTGGCTGAAGGAGAAAATATCAGAGTTAGACTCACTAAGCAGATTAACGATGCCAAACTTTTTGGTATCCAAGGATTCTGTAAAGATCTCTTAGATGTAGCTGATATACTGGGAAAAGCTACTGAAAGTGTACCAAAGGATGAAATATCAGAAAAAAATCCACATCTTAAGAGTTTGTATGAAGGGTTAACAATGACTGAAGCTCAACTGCATAAAGTAAGATTGTCATTTGCAAATATCTTCTTTCCTTATTACAAAGAGAACTATGACACTTTATTTTTAGTAACATTAAACACTTAAAAATGTTGTAGGTCTTCAAGAAACATGGTCTAGTTTCAATAAATCCAATAAATGAACAATTTAATCCTAATGAGCATGAAGCATTGTTTCAGCAAGTAAGTTTTATATCACATACACACATAAATATATTGTTCTATATATTTATTCTTGGTCAACAATCAATTTTCAGGAGGTTGAGGGTAAAGAACCTGGTACAATTGTAGTTGTGTCAAAAATAGGTTACAAATTGCACGAAAGGATAGTGAGACCAGCGTTGGTGGGTGTTGCCAAAGGATAAACATCATCTGATGTAAAGGTAGACCATTAATTTTGTATGTGAAAATACCTCTATAAATTGTAATTTTCTTTTAAATTTATTTTAAGAGATATGAAATAGAATTTTTAAGCTGTTAAAATATTTCATATAAAAATGTATGATTAGAAAAAATACATATGGTACTTAGTGTACAGATACTTGTGTTATTATATTTATATAATATGTCATATATAGACTTTTGTAAAGTAAATATATGTTACTTTTTTTTATCTCCTCGGTATAAATCTTTAATAAAAATAATGACATACATATTTATTTTCTTTTTGTAATATATTTTGAAAAATTCAATATCACAAAGCTACCATAAAGTGCAACTATGATATATAATGTTAAATACATGATTGATTACATACATATAAATCCAAATTTGTCAATACAGTTCTCACGCTGTAATGCTAAAATGTTAAATTGCAGAATAATTTTAAAATGATATATTTTAACATCTCTCAAACACTTTGTACAAGTCAGGTAAATTGGCTATTTGTAAAATTGTCGAATCGTGAGCAAAATGTTTTGGTGGGAGTAGACTCTCTTTAATTGCAGGATATAAAACATGTTCAGTAATATATTTCCAATCGTGCGTCTGATGCTTCGGATTGATGTAACTATAAAATCTTGCAGTTTCTCGACAAATATTTTTAAAACACGGTTGTTCTTTCCTCCAATCAACTTCTGTTGCCAATCTCATTATGTACATTGGAATTTCTGCCTCGTATGGAAAATATTTATCTAAAATATTAGCATATGTGAAATTTAATTTTTTGGCGAAAATAATATTACGTAACATTATTCCTGATATCTTAAAATTAAACTTACCTAATAACACGGGTAACGATCTTAAATTTCCTACTTTATCCATCACTATAGAAAAATATTCATTCATCATGTCCGCTTTTTCTAAAAGTAACTCTTTCACTCTTCCCGCTAATTCTTCTTTTGGACCATCCTCTTCAGTCCATCCAGTTTCTCCCGAATCTAAAGCAATCATTGCTAAATCAAACAATGATATCCGTTCCTGAAAAACATAAATATGTAATATTAGATGACTAGATGAATGATAGTATACAAAATAACTAAAAACGCGAGCGCGTCTGAGAAAAAAGTCTCTGTCACAGCTATTACGTACTGAGAATTTTAGGACACCATAGTTCGCAAAATCATAAAGCATAATTTCGTAGAAAAGCTCCTCTCTGAAAAAACATTTTTAACTTAGTTGTGTATATGTGTGTATACATGTATATGATTTATAATAATTATCTTACGCTAGTTTTCTGGTATTGCAGATATACAAATTTACTCCGCTTTGTATTAAAGCTGAAGTTTGATCGATGCAACCAACGAATGTTAAGTTAGCCAGAATATTTCTTAGTCCCTCGTGACATTCATCTTCAACTTCTTTACGTAATTTCAATATACTGGTTAATTTTACTTCGTGTCTAAAATTATTTACAGAGTACGATTTAAATTGCTCCGCGGATTTTGCGGAAGATCCATCAGAAGATTGTGAGAGTTCTTTCTCAAGTGGAAGTATATTTTCAGACTGATTTTTATTAAATATTGAATCTTCATCATCTTTTTTATTAGACTCCGTATTTTTTGCTACTTCATTTTTTTCTTTGTCTGAGCGTTTTCTTGTATTGTCTATAGTTATGTCTTTAGTTCCGAAATATTGATACACTTGCTTACGAGCTCTGTCAGCTATAACATCTATACATTTATCTTCTACGGGATTATCCATTGTTTTATCAGAGTCGTTTAAAAAGTCTGAAATATCGAATTCAGTATTTTCTCCATCAATATTTTCCGACTTGTTATTTTGTGCGGAAGTACTTGGATTGCAAATTTCTTGCGAGTTTGATGCAACTGATGTCCCAGTATCTATTATATCACTCCAATGTGTTAAAGTATTATTAATCGGAATATCATTGACATCTGATACTGTAGAATTATTTAAATTTAAATCTTTTTCTTGACATTTATCGTCGGATAAATCTTTCATAATAACATCAGGTAGATTTTCTAATGGAATTCCTGGAGAGTCAAGTTCTGGACTATGTGTTGACTGTTCTGTAGAAATAGTGCTGTCGTTTCTACCTTGTTTGAGAGTCGAATGTATCGAATGTATCGTAAAATTAAATTTATCCAGTTTTTGATCAGATGAGTCTGTCCTAATCATTTCTCTAGGGTGAATCTTTTTTGATTTATCCGAATCTCCTTTGTTATAATCTGGCAATACTTCTTCTAGGACTTCCTTAGTGATATCCGCTTTCGGTAATCTGGCTTGCAAATAAAATGACCTGGACGCATTATTGCCAGCAAGTTTTTCATCTAGAGCGAGCTTGATTCTTTCGAGTATTGCGTCTTCATGAAGAAATCTGACTTCATGTTTTGTTGGGTGTATATTAACATCAATATTTTGTGGATTAATGTCCAAAGATATATAACACCATGGATGAGCTTTTTTCGGTAAATACACAGAATATATGTCTTCTAACATTTTACGAATAGCTGAAATAAATGTGGGAAAAGTGAGAAAAATGCTGTGTGAGACATTAAAATGTATAAAATTATCGATATTTAGACTTACAGGATGAATCAACCAATCGATTGTTGATAAATAGAAGCATAACCATCCGTTTGTTTGTATAATTCGGGTTTGTTACTAAAGCTTGCATCTTGAATTTATACATGTCATCGTTAAGCTCAATTTCCACTAGCTCACGAGCAACTGGATTGCCATATATAGTTCGTATGTTACTTTGCTTCGTTGAATTGTGTGGCGTTCGAACCTGATTAACATAACAAAATACTTTTATGTATAAATTACATTATAAACTATAGTCTTTTATCTTACCTGTGGACTTGACTCTCCATGTTTTTTTAATGTAAATCCTACTGTTGGATTATGCACAGCATATCTCATAACTACTTCTGTAATTTTGGTAAATTCCTCTGAAGGATTAGACAAAGCTTTTCTTCGAGTCGCCACATTATAAAACAAATTTTCTATTGTTATTATTGTGCCTTGATTTCCAGCACAAGGTACTGGAGGTGCTTTTAATTTGCTATTAATATACGATGCTCTGTAATGTTAAAACAAATATGTTTAGCTTTCAACATCAATAAAAAGATTCAAATTTGTTTTTTCTATGACACAAGTGCTAGCTAAATTTACATACTTATAGGCACATTTTTCATCTGCTGTTTTTGTTGTGATAGTAAGAAGAGCTACATGGCTAATGCTAGCCAGAGCTTCTCCTCGGAATCCAAATGTGGTGAGTGCACCAAGATCTTCGAATTTTTGTAACTTGCTCGTTGTAAATCTTTCGCACACGATATCCATATCTTCTTTTCGTATACCCGTACCATTGTCTTGTATCTGAATAACATTGAATTAGCCAATACATTAAAATTGTAACAAGTGAAAAAATCACTTTGTTGAATACCTGTAATAATTTTAAGCCTCCTTCTTTTGCTGTGATTTGAATATTTGTCGCTTTAGCGTCTAAACTGAAAATAAAATTACATTTTATGAACATTCTAAAAATTATATTTTATATATACATTACAGTGAAGTGTATATAATTTTGACTAACCTATTTTCTATCAGTTCTTTCAATGCATTTGCCGGTCTTTGGATTACCTCACCAGCTGCAATTCTATTTACAACAACCTCGTCTAACTTTTGAATTTTTGCTGGCGTACCCATGTTGTTTGCAATTGTTCTTATAAATTATTAATCATTCCGAAAACCATAATAAACAATAAGTGTTCCTTTTGGTACGTACTAGAAATTGTGCGCAAATATATAGAATATACTCCTAAAATAATTTTTCATGTATATCATTTAATGATTTGATTAAGGGAACATTTGTAAGAACTTTAATGTCCAGTGGCTCTTCTCAGTGAATTTTAAATGAATGTTCTTTTTACATTTAACATATCTAGCGCCAATATTTGAACGAGAGGTTAGGTAAAAATAATTTGCTATGTACTAACGTCCTCTTCATGAAATACTATGAAACTGTGTAAAATATCATTAGCCGGAGAACAATCGTTATAGTTAAGATAAACATAAAAGAAATGTATGTATACATATACTTATTTTGTCTATTTGAAGTAAAACAAAAACATGAATAATATTAACAATTGTAAATTGATGTGTGATAACTGTTCTAAGATGTTTTTATATAAGTTTGTAATGAAACATTTCTATTTTATTATGTTTGTACTTGTCTTGTTTTTTCTCTTATTTCTACATTATATAAAGATGTTTTAATTTTTTTTTTTTTTTCCCAGAAAACAAAGAAAAACAAAATATATGATTGTATATAATATTTTTAGAACCAGAATGATTTTTCTTCTGTTATTTTGTACATGAATGTACATCTTGAGATGTTTAATAAGAATTTGAAGAGAGACAGGTAAATTTGCACATATAAAGATTACCTTAAGGATTATTTATATGTGATTTGTCTGATAGATTTAAACGGTAAAGTGGATAGACTTCATATTTTTATCCTTCACATTTGGTACATATATAAACTAATGTACACAGTTTATTTCACTTTTGGCATTCATAAAATTATGCAATGTAAAAGATTTATAGTCAGATAAGACACTGGAGTCCTAAATATAATGCAAAATCAATAAACAGAGCATATATGCTCGTGTAGCTCGCTACACGTCGATCTATGCATTGTGATGCGATTGTGCGCGGGTCAAGGTGTTCGAGTGAAAGTACGAAATATCAGCACAACCGCTGAATAAATCTTCTATAAGAAGTTGGGCGGACGTTTGTATAGAATTATTGCGCCAAAGGTGCGATTACGCAGAGTTACAATGCGATCGTATCGTCTTTGATGCATCTGATAACAATTTCCTTTTATCGGAATCGTTTCCTAAAGTGCCTCAAAGAGTGAAGCTGTATAATCTCTTCACGTCTTATGCATACCTACATACACACACACATCTCTCTTTTTTCTCTCTCTATGTATAGCAAAAATTTTGTAAAATTATGAAGTATAAGCAAACATTGCAGAGTAAACAGATATGGGGATATATTCTTTCTAACAAAATAATTTATAATTGATATAAATTTGAATAATCCAGTTAGTTCTTGCATTTTTTATAAAAGCCTCATTCTCACATCTGTCCTTTCTCGACATTGCAGCAAGAGAAGCGACGTTATTGTGTAAAGATACATTGTTTTTGCAACGTCGCGTCGTGCCAGTAGTACTGGTCATGCTTACAATTAGGAAATTTTTTAAACTTTTTTTTAACATTTTTCAAATGCGCTGTGATCTTCCGTAAAACGCACAAAAAACTAGTCTGTAACTAATTTATTAGCTAGTAAACATTTTCAATATATAACATATTTAGTAAGTCTACGCAATCTTTTTGCATAGACTTAATAAATATGATACAAGAGAATCTATCGTAGTCTATGGTTCTAGAGAATAATTAATTCCGTAAAATAAATAATTAATCTTCTTAAATCATTGCTACACCATTTTTTCTCTTTGTGTTCCTATTATTAATTTCTCTGTCTTTCACAATGCTAAGGTACACACTCTTCAATATCTACTACTATTGATCGGTCATATATATATGTGAATATGTCAACATGACATTTTTATCTTACAGATGTTTTACAAATAAAACGATGTCTCCTATCAACTTTTTTTTTTTATAGCATCTGCAACTTTCTAAAGTGCGCATGATGTTTACGTGTCATTTGTGATTTATATTCAAGAATAAATTTAATAATACGTAGACTTTGCTTTGACACACAACTCCAACAAAAGTGTATTATCCAAATTATGCGAAAAAATATTAATGATTATTTTTATTTTTATTTTGTCACAGAAGGAAAAAATTGTCAACACACATCTTTAATATTCTAACTTTGAATAGAATGCATTAAAGTCTTATATAGCTCTAACATTTCTGTTCAGGAGAGATGATTGTTCTGCGGACAATGATGAGCTCCAGAAGAATACAGAACAAAACGAGAAACCGGCATGAGAACTTGATCTACGAAGGCAGACTACTATTCATAGATCACACAGCGATCATGATTCAGCTTCAACATCGACGATTTATATGACAAACTTTCACTGTTCTCATCTTATTATGCTATAGCAGATAGTCATCCAAACAAATTCTTGTCTCTCGACAAGATACGCTCGATCGCTTCTCAAAGACAAACACATTTGCTTGATCAGATGAACGTGTCTTTTGAGAAAGTTTACAAATTGATATTTCAAGATACAGCTGATTTGTAATAAGTTTAATTTAATGCGTAAGCTGTTACTTTAAAAGCAAAACTCATTCAGCATCACTTGTTGCACGAAGTGCATTTTGAATGAGGTGTAGAAGCATAAAAATAGACGTAAGAATATTTTTGTCACATCATCTTTCTTGTGTGAAAATGCGTCCTGTACTAAATGACACTTGTGTTAGTGTAGACTAATGAATTAATTACAGAAAATGTACTCATTAATTCTGGATAACATTGCGTGTGCACGTTGTACGCGTCATCATTATCATAATACCAGCGCATATCGTATCATTACGCATGCGAGAGTTACATATACGTATATGTATTGTATATTTGCGAAAGTGCGTATAGCAACTAGACAGCTGATCATTCCGTAAGAAACCGCCAAGTGTCTGTTAAGCACCTAAGCGAAAGAAGAAGAAGACTTTCGCTTGTTCGCTATCGCAACAAGCTTATATTCTCAGATGCAAATTGAAACGTTTTCCATCGTCCTTTTTTTTTTTTTTATGCTTTTACATATAAATTATATAATTTTTTTAATGAAAATTAAACATCTAAAGATTTTGCTCGAATCGAGCTCTCAGGCATATATTTCTTTTTATACTTTTAAATTTAATTTTTATTTTTCAGTTGTCAGCTTGTTCATTAAAAAAAACAGTTATACTGTTATAAATCGCTGATTGTTAACATTTCCAGTTTTAAAGTGGCTATAAAAATGTTTTTCAGATATTCCCGACAATCAACAAAGTGTTATTCGTCAGATTTTGTCTGGTAAGATCTTGCAATTAACTTATTCTTTTCTGCTATCTGTCTGTCTGTCTCTTTCTTTTCTTTCTTTCGTAATGAGGTGAAATGCGAAAAGCGAGACGAGACGAAGACGAACACAAGACGAAGTTTTCAGGTTGAATCGGAACTTCTTGATTTCTGCACAAACACAAACAGGCCGCATACCAGTCCTATGAAGGAAAGGAAAGCAGCATCTTATCCGTAGAGTTGCATTTTACCGGTTTGAAAGATGGATTTTGTTATTTTTATTTGCCAATCAAGGTAGGAGATTCTGAATATTTTTTGTCTATATGTACAGACTATTAATTACTTTAATATGGGTCAATTCATAGAAACGCGAACAGCTGTTATAAAAGTAATATATTTGTAATGTTATATTCGTTGCAATCTAATGTTCTGATTTTTGTAATATTTTTTTTTTATTACAAAATAACTGTTTGTATTCTTTTTCTATTAAAAAAGATATAATTAATTTTTCTCTTTTCTGCAATAATAAATAGGTAAAGGAGAAGAATGGAGTAAGTGAGGAAAGGTGAGAAAAGATAGTACTTCGTGATACCGCACTCAATTTGCACGTTATTGCAAAATGAATGATTGACGGTAACCGCGTTACGTCGTCGAGGGATCGTGTTATTATACGACGATTTGGTACCTCGTTATAATTGTCGGAGTTTCTCGCGGTTTGAAACGCCGCACGCTTCTAATTTTCGTTATTCATTGCCCGCGGTCTAATTAACAAAACATTGTTATCACGGCGCGGCGCGACGCGCGCAGCAAATCATCCCGGCAAATTCTTGGAATGCAAACTCCGGGCAATGATAATCACACGTCGAGCACGTTGCAACATGCAACGTGAGCGACGTTAGAAGCGGTTTCAAACGATGCGCTCACTCGGGAAATATTCACCAGACCTAGGCAAGCGTGCAGCGTCGCGCGATGGGGTAATTTGTACGTCGTCGTCGTCGTCGTCGTCGTTGTCGTCGTGATGACAGCGTAATGTAATTGTGTATAATGCAGTCAGATTTGTCACATAATTACGGCACGCTCGGACGTAATGCGCCTGGAAATCCGGAGCATGTATGTGTACATACGTATATAATATTTATATAATTACATACATGCGCGCGCTCTTCTTAAGCGGATTCTCACGCTCTGTCCTTGCAATAAGATAAAGCAATATAATTATTTTCCTTCTATAATCTTTCTCATTTGTGAGAGAGCGCTTCTTAATGATGATGATGATGATGATTAGAAAATATGTGTGATCATACCCCGAGTGTCTCGTTTAATATCGAGACAATCGCATGACAGTCGCGATACGATGACAGAACTTTTACCTAGGCGCGAAAAGCTGGAAACTCTTTCCCATGAGAGAAAGATAGAGAGAAAGGAAACGGGGAACGGTGAAGCAAGGCGAGCCGGTGATCGCGTAGTGGGACCAACAAAGTTACTTGGATCGACAACAGATACTTTTCTCGGCAGTAACCATCAAGACATCATGACGACACGATCACTCGCATCTTCTTCGACGCGACGACCGTCGGCTATCGGTCCGGTCATCGCGCTTCTTCTTATCGCGGCTGCACGTAAGTCCTTTCTCAATGAACACCGTTCTGATTGTAATTTCGGAACCGACAGAAAGTGCGCTACTTACATCTTTCCGCATTTAAATATTACTGATATAATCGCAAAGAGTTTTATCTTGAGAAAAATTATTCGAGTTTTTAATTTTATTTAAGCTTGGAATTTGTACTAATCTCTGAGAAATTTTTTATTCTTCCGTTTAGAATATTTCGTCTCATACAAACAGTGTAATTTGTTATTGACGTTTTCATAAATTAGAATTTATTTTTTCTTATAATTTATATTTTGTTTAAAAAAATAAACAAAATAAACAAAACATATCGTGATGTATTAAATAATGTTCTTGATGAGAATTCAAGATTTCGTGAAAAGTTATTAGAATATTATACGTATATATTGTTTTTATTTCTAAACACGCACAGAGCTACGTGTGAATAATATAGATGTTATTTAAGATATGCCTTCGTGTCTATATCTTTTTATTTATCTCGACGTAATCAAACTTCGATTTCGAAACTATGTTACAAAAAGTATTTCTATCGCATTACTCTCGAGCTAATCAGGATATCCGCACGCAATTTCGCAGGCTGCTTCGCTGTCCACTCTACTTACCACTAACTCGCGGCTTCTCGCATCCTGGGGCGACTTCACGCTCCGCGTTTTTGCGTGCACCATTTTTAGCACATACTTTAGAAAGCAAGGAGAAATCATATGTTAGGTAGATATGCATTTGATCTCGCCTAACGCCTTCTCTGCTGTGTCAATTTCTGAATAAGTAAGATGTCAGACAATTCGATACACGTCATTATTCTCTAAATATTATGAAAAGGAATTCTATGCTGTTTAATCAAATAATTTGATTGCATAATCTTTGTTATTTGTTTTATATCCCCACTTACATTCTGTTGAGCACTTGTCAAAAATGTCAAAGTGTCAGACTCGAATCGTGAGTCACGACGCGTGAATATCTTTTGATAGTGACGCATATGTGAGACGCCACTTATCCTATGAAGAATAGAAGAGAATAATTAAGTATCGGTCAATTCTAATCCATTGATTGATTGAACTCGCGGAATTAATCAATTTTGCATTGCAAAAATGAGCAGTACGATCGATTCCGCGAGTTATATAAACAGTTAAATTAATCAAAGAGTCGGTCGACCAACAAATCAAATCGAGCGTGCTAAACTCGCAATTAGCGCCACATTAGCATCTACTCTCTATTACGTTTCTTACTGGTAAACAGTAAAACCGACTCATTGAACCGATCCTGTAATCTTGTTATGAGAGACTTTTGTCTTGGAAGTAAGAAAAAATTAATTGACGCGTTAATCGTTGAACAACGCCCGAAGAGAAGTGCCGAAACAAAACTCGAGGATGCAAAATCTTCCACACGCGAAGATGACGGCGGATGAAAATGAAAGGGCGATAACACCGCGTCGGTGGATCTGACATTTCCAGGTTTCCACAGGAGGTGAAAGCGGGAGGCGGATAACCGTAATTGGCCATCCGTGTATAATACAACAAGTTCCGAGTCCGCGATGTCGCAATAGCGTATATGCGAATAGTCGTCGTTGGTCCAAAATACGCATAAATAAATTTCGATCGATGCGACGAGTCATCTCGAGTCATCACGCGCCGTGAAGATGTATGTTTTTTTTTTGCGGCATCCATGATTGCGTTGATTCTTTATTGACGTCAATTATTTACATTAAAAAAATTAATTGACATTCTTTTTTTTTTTATATGTTTGTTGAAACTTTTCTAAACGCTAATTAAAGAGTGGCAAGATAAGTATAGAGGTTGTAACTTGTTTCAATTATCTATTAAAGAAAAAGAAAATCTGAGATTGTGAACTTCTCCGTTCAGGGAGAGACTGACGTTCCTTTCACAATGATGCCATACAATATTCTTGCCTCAGACCTTATCAGCTCTAACATCTTGAACACACCGCTGCTCGATGCAACTAACATTCTGCAATAAGATTCGCGCGCGTTCGTCGAATCCCTCGCGGAAACGCATGCAATTGTGCGACCTTGATTAATGCGTGCCAATCTTTGCTCCGTGTCCTGACGTTTCTGGATGGATGATGACCGTCCTTCTATGGAATTTCTAACGGTACCCTGACGAGCAAAGGGTTCGTTTTAACGAGGTAACCAACCGTAAAACTGGATGTATGTTCGATTCAATGTTCTGTCAATGGAAACGCATGCGGCCTTCATTTCAAAGGATCACTTATCTAGTACTATCCATGTGTTCATGCAAGCGTGCACACGTGTCATTACTCTGTTCCAGCAATTTTCAATCTCTTCCAACTCACGAAATAAAAGACACTAAAATTGTCAACACATCAGTTGCCTTTTTTTTTTTTAGATACCGTTAGATACCGATTAAAAATCGCTGTTCTAATTTCTGTGGCTGCTTGTACAAGTTTTCAACCGATATAACATAAGAAATTCCACATGTCGCATGCGTGATCCAAACTGTCATCGTGATCGAGCAAGTGGTTTGCCTTGCAAGATGCGTTAGCGGAACCCAATTTTGTGTGTTACGACGGACACAAATCGTAACAATCTACAGCAGCCGGTTCGATGGGAACGTACCCGATCAATCGTTTGTCAATTTATTCCCGCACAGAAACGAAGTATCCGTTATCTGCTGCTACTGGATTATACCGTAGTTGGGAACGCGTCTATCAGCGCGGCAACACACAAATGGAATATATTATTCTAACAGATTCAATAAGTTCTCTTTCTTTCTCTTTCTCGTGTATACACACACGTTATAACATGTAGTACCGGTTCTTCCGCGATCATTCCCGCAATCGTAAGTACGTGAATGATCAAACGCGACTAAGTGGTATGCGGACATGCATATGATGTGTGCCATATCCTTTTACAGAAGATATGGAATTCACAGAATCATTTTCATGGTCGCGAACGTATGAATCAGACCAAGTGCATCGAAGTCCACGAAGATCTGCAAGCATATATTTCTTCGTAGCGTCGAATCATTCAATGATCACGTAATGATTTAATTAACGAAAAATGATTTAAAAATATTCGATGTTTCACGTACATAATTATTGTTTTTTTTTGTAAACTGTTTGGATTAAAAAGTAATTGAGAATTATGTTTTGTAAAATTGTAAACATCGGCTTGCATAATGTGTGCGCATGTTATATGAACCGCACGCTACGCTGGAAAAAGAAGCGAGAAGAGCACGCGAGTAATTGATGTGCGTAATATCCCGTGATACACAATAAGTGATAATCGATTATTCGCTTACTTTACATTGTATGTTTTTTAAATGGTTTTTTTTTCATACTTGGTGTTTTAATTGCGCACAATTACAGAAATTCATTGCGGTTTGTCACTGCTCTCTTAAGTAAATGCGAAACGCGAGACGAGCAGTAACGACATGACTTTTAACAAGTTTGCTGATTGTGAGATAAAAACAATTATACTACGTACAGGATTGCAATTTATTTCGTGATACTTTTTCGCCAGATATAGCACTTGAGTGTTTCACATTTACAGTTACGTAAACACTTGATCGTTACGAATATTTTTTGGCAGAAATATGTAGCGGAGCCTATTACGGGAAGCTGATCGGCAAGCTGTCCGAGCTTCACCATGGCGTGAGCGGCGAAGTTTACGCCGTCGATGCAAGGACGTTGTTTATCAAGGACTTCACCTACGACGGCGAAGGTCCCGGTGAGTATATTTCGTCGCTCACTCAAATTCAGCGTTTGCAACGCGTTTTTGTGATTGCATATGTTGTTAACTTTGATTTCGTAACACGGAAAATCATCGAGAAATTCGAGAAATGTGTTAGTCGCACATGCGTGTGTAAGTTGTTTTGCAATAAGCAAATATTGCGTGACGAGGTGCTTTTCCGCTTTTTGTTTATTTCTGTGAAAAGATGCGGGGAAACTGCGAGGAAACTTTCCCTCGCGCGGCCTGGTAGACTGACCGCGATCAATTTTCTGTGCCGGAAAACTTTCCCGAATCTCTCTGGCACGCGTATTCGCACGTTAAAAACGAGTCAGGTTGCTCGAGATGCTCGTGCGCCATTATTGGAGCATCTAGATGCTTACTAGAGCTTCACGATCTTCAAGATCGTCGAGCGCGTTTGCCGTATTATTCGCTCAAACCGGTTTGTTCATTGACAACGAAATGCTGCTTTTCTGTAATATTTTTTACAGATAAGAGAAATTAAAAAAAAAAAAAAATGTTTTGACTCTTTCAGCTGCTTTCTTTTACGCTGGTAACAGCAAGGCTCCGGGCAACAATGGGTTCCGAGTACGAGACGAACGTGGAACGTAAGTGGCACCGACAATATAAAGAGATACGCAATTACTGCAATATATAACGCAAAATACTTAATAAAACTGTTTTGAAACGTTATATTCGGATGTGATACATTTTATCCGACAGCACAAACGTCCTCAAACGTTACCGCAAGAAGGATATCACGCTGACCTTACCGGACGGCAAGACCCTAAACAACATCAAATGGTTCTCGGTTTGGTGCGATGAATTTTCAGTAAGTAACTCCGTGACCTTGAACGGTGCGTTATATCAGGTATAAATTATATGTGCATCTTGCGCCTCACACCGGGAACCGGTATCATTTTCTTGAAGTGCAACTTTCACACTCGTACAATGTTACCAGTCGCCTGAATCCGCTTTTCAAGTGAATGGAATATGATATATGCTATCAAGCTATCTGATGAAACACTACGCGATCACACACATACAGTAATTATGATGTAGCGTGTATATTCGGGATTAGATTTATTTGTACTTTAGAAATCTAGTATAGCAAAACGTTTGGACTTTCAACTTTTTCGTCTCCGGCTGAAGAAATTAGGACGTGCCGAGATTGTAAATAAAAAG
The DNA here is from genome assembly GCA_014825645.1 of Pseudomyrmex dendroicus. Taxonomy (NCBI): domain Eukaryota; kingdom Metazoa; phylum Arthropoda; class Insecta; order Hymenoptera; family Formicidae; genus Pseudomyrmex; species Pseudomyrmex dendroicus. The sequence goes on from QVNZ01008578.1 coordinate 87,278, forward strand.
AAACGCTAGTTTCGCTCTAGTACGCTGAACTAATTGATGAAATAACAGAAGCACTTTTGTTCAGGTAAATTTCGGCGATGTCAGGATACCGCGTGGCTTCGATTACCCGAAACCACAGAAATTGAAAGCGTTGAGTGGCATACACGGCGTCAGTTCGGAGCCGATTGTCGTTGTGGATGCTCAGACTCTTCTCATACCCGGCTTCAGTTACGACGGAGAAGCACCTGGCAAGTCTTCCTTACCTTACGTCATTGTTTCTAACTTTAATTTCTAACTTTAATTTTTTTTTGTTCAACCGCTATGTAAATTTCACTTCTCATTATGAGAGACGTGACTCTCCAGAAAACAAGAAAGCTATAAGTTCCGCATCTTGCAGATGCTAAATTCTGGATAGGTGCCGGTCCTACACCCTCGTCGCAGGGTATCCGAGTACCCGATGAGAACGGAAAGGAACAGCCATTGCGTCGTTACGTTCGCAAGACGATCGTTCTGACACTACCGAGTGACCTGACCGTTCATCAACTCGGTCATTTCGGAGTATGGTGCGAAGCTTTCGCCGTGGACTTCGGCCACGTTCAACTTCCGCAGGCTATGAACGTGCCACCGTCTCTCAGAATGCTAGGAGTTTTGCCGCAGGTACGTACAGACGTACACACGTGGAAGGAGAATGGGACACTAGACGTGTAGACTAGACGTATTAACGGTGTAGCTTTTAGCATTGTAAATGCATTGCGCAATCAGGAATACTCACGACTCATCGAACAGTGATCGCGAGTGACGTCGATCGACGTTTCGACGGAACCCACCTCTTCCTCGCGACTATTCTTTTTCACCTTTCAAACTCGATCACTTGATTATCTGTATTACAATTTAATATACTATATTATTATTGTGCAAACAACGGCTGTATATAATTCTTCAAAATTATATTGTACTATTTAACATCAAGCATATTCTAAACTCGCTTTCTATTTTTCCAATCAAATTCACACAGAGTATTCGAAAAAGATTTTTTGAAAGAAGAGAGAAAACGTGAAAGCTGACAATTTTTATAGCTGCAATGTCAATTTATAGCCAAGTTTATCTCGATTTAGCAAATGTGTGTGTGTGTAAGAATAATTCTCTCTCGCAAAACACTTTCTTTCTCAATATCCGTTTGTATTCGCTCGTCTTTGCGAGCAAACAAATTTAGATTTTTGCGATGGCTCATGGATAAAAACCCTGTCTCTGTCCTTGTGTTGCAGAACGTGCATCGCGGAGGGCAGGGACAGTTGGGAGCGCTATACGAGATTTCTTCTTTCGCTTCCTCGTCGCCTTCCCCCCTCGCTATCTCGTTCGCGAGCTCTCTTTCGCATCAACACCAACGACCTACGACCTATCGGCCGCTCCTTCGCCGGGACGATCAGATCCAAGTAGTTCAAGCCGTGGAGCCTCTAATAACCGGGCAGGCGGAAAACGCGTACACGTCGGTTGCTGATGCGAACTATCAGGAGCATTATTATCGCACAGCCGACGAAACGTCGTCGACGTCCTCGTATCGCCAACCGGCGGTGACGCGATCACGCACTCCTTTGGCCGAACCGCAAAATTCGTACGCAAGGTTCTTGCATTTCCAAGGGGATAGACGAGTCGATTCGTTCGTGCGTTATTGATCGCGTTCTGATGCAAGCAAAACAAAATTAGAATATTTTCTTGCCTAATATGTGCTTTAATTGTTTTCTAAAATTTTCTATTGTCTCTCTTTCTCTCTTCCTCCTCCCTTCTCTTTGTCTATCTCTATCTTTCTTGGGAAATCTCTAATACATATGTATGATATGTGTCTATGCGGGTGATATATAACATGTACACATATAATATATATACATATATATATAATATATATACATATATACACACATTTGTTTATATACGCATGTGTGTTTTATATTTTTTATATTTTTGTATTCATTTTCTATGTGTATTATATACATCAAAATAAATATATATTTTTTACAATTGGAGCTTTGCATGTATTTTTGAGCATATTTTAATTAGATAATGTCTAAATAATTGATTGTATATATTGTTTTTTATAATATAATATATACCACATATTTATTTTATTAGTTATTTTATTAGTATATAATTATTTCCAAAAACAATTTCTCTGTGTCTACGACCAAATCAAAAACTTTTATTAATCCGGCATGCGATCCGTGGTTTCGGCAGATAAACATTTCACGATTGATGATTTCAGTCAAAACTTAACTGTGAAGTTCTCGAGGACAGTTTAGCTTTTGAAGTACGTTGGGCCGTAGCCGGAGATAGCATAGTTATTCAACTCGTTGCAAAGCTCGGTAAGTGTAGGCATCAACAATTGCTACTTTGATTTGTTTAAAAAAAAATTTAAAGAAAATGTTGAAGAAGTGGAAATTGATACGACAGATGCCGGACAATACATGTCCTTTGGATTATCCGCGGATACGGAGAAAAGTGTAATGATCGGCGGAGACTCGGTCGTGGCTTGGGTCGACAAACAAACGTTGCAGGGATACGCCGACGATTACTTCTTAGAAGCAAAATCTCAATGCTCTGGACGCCGAGGTAGCTGTCCAGACACACGCATACAGGTACAGATACATATAAGTGAACTAGGACAGCTCGATGATTTTTTTTTTTTCACATAAATCTCTGAATATCTCCGAATTGCGGTTTTATACGATATTACACTCTCAATAAAAGTTCGTTCTAATGATGCGGAATAATTTGAAGGAAAACACGAATTCAGTGCGGTTACTGAACGCGGCGATGGTGAACGGCTACAGCATCGTGACGTATCAGAGACCGCTAAAAGCCAGCGACGAACTGGATCATCCGATACTGACAAATAGATCGCAGGCTATAATCTGGGCCATTGGGCCGTTGAATGAACGACAGGAGGTCAGTTTTCACAGCCATTATCTGAAGACTGATCAGTTCATCGAATTTGGCAGACCGCCCATGTGGAATTGTCTCGATCAAGAGCAGGTCTTGTCCTACGGCGGCGCTAATGAAGCGGAAAATACCAATCACGTAAGACACATAAACAATGGAAAACGTTGATTGACACCACGTCGGAGCGCGAGTCAAGATTTACTTTTTCTCTTTATGTTTATCCAATTCGATCGTTTGTACTTCATGAACGGTGAAGCGTGTAATGACACCAGTTTTACGTTAATTTCTATATTACATTTTCTTTAGAAAATGATATGTTCATTAAGCAGCAGCTAAGTGCCAGTACAAAAAGACAGCATCGTCATCCAGCGACTCCTGCGCCGGCTCCTACGACCGACGCTTGGGAAATACCGCCGATTCAGTGCAACGAGCCGGATGATGGCGTTTTTTATGCGCAGATGGGACCTACCGGAGGAAAACACGGCTATCCGGCTATTACCGGTATAAAGAATTACATTCATAGTTTTTTTTTTTTATAATAGAAAACTATCTCTTTTGCAATGTTTGATCCCAAAACTTTCTATAGATTCTGTACCATGATTTATATTCATATATTTGTTTGTAGAACATTTATGTTTAGTCATGTAAAAGAGTGATCACAAAATCCGCATGGCAATCTTCTCGCCCGCGAGAAAGTCCACGATTAAATCGTAAGAAAGCCGCGTCGCATTTATATACAAAACCGGTCTTTGCTTCACTTTCTCCAGGTCACGTCGGCTGGGGAATTTCTTGGTACATCAACGGACTGCTGATACCCGTGATTAATGTGGTTCGCGGCAAGAGGTACACTTTCGTAGTGGAAGGTGGCTTAGATCCAGAGACACCGGCGCGTTATCATCCGTTCTACATTACGGACGATCCGATAGGCGGTTACCAGCACAAAACATCCGAGGAGAAAGCGGTAAAAAACCTTTTCCGCATATTTCCTCAAAAATTGTTTTATTCGATATTCCGTGAAGAAAGAAAGCTGAAACACTAAAAAGTACATGATGCAATTGTCATTGAGTTTCTTCATTATCTTTATGATCTAATCGTCCTTGATAAAGGAATGTACCGAGAGCGCGTGATCTTTGAAAAAAAAAAAGCTCAGATTATAAACGTGAATCATCTAGCGTTTTTTGTAACGGTCTTTCTTCTGCCTGACCTCAACAGAAAGTGAAGATATTCGCCGGTGTGCGCCGGCAACGTGGCAAAATTATTCCCACAGGCGTAGGTCGTCTCTGCAACTGGGTGCCTGATGAGAATCAACCTAACGCGGATGAATTCGCGTCTTTCGGAGCTTATCAACGTACGCTGACTCTCGAGTGCGATCACGGTGAGCCGGGTATCGTGGAATGGACACCTGACGAAAATACACCCGATACAGTGTATTATCAGGTAACCGTGTGCGGCGCTCAGTTATATCGCACATTTATATAATAGTATTATTGTTTATATAAAGCTTTAGAAACATTATAGCAGAAGAGATCAAACATTTTAGTTTGTTAATTGATATACATAATTATATTTTTTTCAGCGTAGATATATATTTGTGAGTAATTGGCGCAGAAAAGAAAGCATTGCAAATTTTTTAATAATATACTTATTTTGAAATTTCTGCATATTTTTTCAGTGTTTTACACATCGTTACTTAGGCTGGAAGATCAACGTGCTTGACAGCTGCGATCTTAGTGAAGCTTCGTCGGCGGCCAGTGAGAAGCATGAGGTATACGCAGAGCCGCCAAGGAGCAGTCACCAAGCGGCGAGTCAAGATCTCGAGTATGACGGTAGCATAGCCGTAGCGAGCAAGGTAACGCCACCGGCGGAGTTTCTTCATCAACATCATGTTCATCATTCTCATCGCGAGTACGGCCATCGTTATCCCCATCATCACTCGACGACTAACCCAGTCAGCAAGCTAAGTGTCAACTCATATCATCATCCGCAGTTACTAACGAATGCCAATAACAATTACGATCGCTTGCAATCATCATCATCATCATCGTTGTCGTCTTCCGAGAAATCGTATGGCGGTGACACGATCGATAATATAATTGCGCCTTATCGGTACGAGACTCGTCTGAAGAATAAAAAACACATTGATGAGGAAGCTTTGCCGCAACAACAGCAGTATCGACCAACTGCTAAAGAACCATCATCATCTCTTTATACCAGTCATTCGCAACTCACGGAGCTTGGAGAGATTCAGCAGCTGACCACCACTAACAAGCAATTATCTAACCTCATTGCAGATTACCAACGACCATCAGTGAGCCATGGGGCTAAGTTACCTTACGTAGCGACGGCCAACAGCAACGCGCAACTATCGAGTTATCCCCGAGCGCCGCATCATTATGCGAACAATTATCATCACTACGTCCGTCATCAGCTTCTTCCGCCTCCTCCGCATCGTTATCATCATCAATCCGAACCTCCGAGGTTGATCATTCGCCGACCGGTGACATTAACGCGTCGTCCGATGTTGCAGACACTACAAGCGACCAATCTAATAACCGGTGGTACACTGTCGTTGCCGTTTTCGTTGCCGTTGCCGTCGCCACGGCCGATCTTCATAGAGCGTAAAAAATCCGTTTACCGATCCCCGCCAGTCGCGACGACGCTGAAGACGACGTTTGACAAAGCGGGGCCCGCAGCTACATTCGAAAAACACACGACAAAATCTGACATAAAGCAACACGTGAAACTCGAAGCTAAAGTAGGATCAGAAACACCGTCGGAAATTTCTGAAAATCATATCAATCCTTCGTGGACAGTTTTAAAACCTGCGCGCAACACCGGTTTTGATCCTGATTCCATCGTAATCGAGGGTGGCTTCAAGCCAATCATCAGAAAGGTCATCGACGGAACATCGTCGTCTGAAATCGCGCAGAAAAGAATCTCAGGACACATGACAGGATCGTCGCAGGACGAGGTATATCGTAAGAGCTCAGATTATCGAACGATCGACGAATTTTCGCCCGTGTTCGTACCATCACTATCCATGACAACGTCTGCCGTGATTGACAGCGGCCGGAAGCGAAAGAAGAAGACGTCTCCTGTCACCACACGCTTCTCGCCGCGATACGACGATCCAGATGACATGGAAATGGCGGCTGATATCAGACTGGACACTTATTATCTTCCGCCAGTCGGAAGCACCAAGCCCGAAGATCTACCGGCCTCTTCGCCCTCGGGCGTTTTGATCACTTATGACGGAAAAGAGCTAAAGGATCCCACTGGCTTGGCCAAGTCGATCTCTAACATCGAACATCACAGCAAAAGCAGACTGACCTCAGACATTCTCAGCAAAACGCCTCAGTTCGGTAAGTTCCAAGGTGAGCTGCCTCCTTTGATCCCAGGAGAAAAACGTAACGTCGAAACGAATAGCTCGAATGTTTTCTACGGCAAGAAAGACCGTTCTTCGGTTGTTGATTTGCCTCTTGAACTTCCGAAGATGAGCACAAGGCTGACACTGATAGAAAGATCGAAAAGATCGCCGCTCGAAGATCGTACGATGTCCAGCGTGGATTTCCAGCGAGATCACTCGAACCATCATGAACATCGAGGACGCAATCAGACTCAAGCGATTAACGGCGGTAAAAAGACGCATCTCAGCACTTTCGGATATGCCGTTCTGATAGTGATTGCGATATATCTCGCGATTTGAAACACGCCGACGGTTTCTTCGTATCCTCGACGAAGCGCCGGAAAAATCAAGATGTAGATCATCCAAGCGTGCTTGTGGCTCGCGCAATAGAATTGTCCGGAAATTGCGGACATTACACTTCAAACTGTGTTAACACCGGGAAAGGCATTACTAACCATGAAAAAACCACTGGTTTCCTATACAAAGTAGTACAATCTTGTCTGTCAAGCTCGCGTCTCGCGTCTGCTGTTTGTCCATCCGTCTTTTATTGCTAATTCTATATGTCACGACCGCTACTGAAATTTATTACATTCGGTTTTGCGATACATTTTGAATTTTCGAGCAACGTAGAATTTTAATAAATGCAAGAACTTAGCTAATTTTTTATATTGCAGCATTATAATATACAAAATATTCTAAAATATAATTATAACAATTGTCATTTATAAGAGTTCTGTAAAAGGAAATTTGATATATTTAAACTAATTAACAAAAAAAATAATGAGAACATTCAGTCAAGCTAAAAAGATGCCGATATGTAACTGGAGATGGAGGCGTTTGCAGCAACAGGCATTTGTTGAATTTTACTGGCTTTTGTAAATAAGTTAAAAGAATTGTTAATAAAGGTATTCTTGTGACACAGGTTTTAAGCTGTTGTGGATACTGTCTCATTACATATACACATAGAAACTTACATAAAGAAAACGCGCTAATACGCGTTGATGTTAAGAGATGTTTTATTGTATAAAATAAAAACAAAGTCTTATACAAAACAATCAACACGCAATTAGTACACACAATGTTAAAATCACATACGAAAAAAACCGATAAGGCCATTTGTCACTAATAATTGTTATAAAAAACAAACTACAACTTGTTCACATTCAAGACAACGAATCTTCCCGTGTCCGTAGTATACACATGTTTGCAATTATGTTCATACATTTGCACTTTTACACAAAATACCAATATACGGATTATGCTTAAGTACTTATATGAGAAAAGAAATGATAGAAAAAACTTCTACATGAAAAATTAATCTCCAAACTTTTATCAATTGCTGAAAAAGTATAAGCAGAAGATTCATTCACATATCCACACACACATATGCGCGCGCGCATGTTATGTACAAATACGTAATAACATACATAATCACTTCGTTTATACGCATGTTTAACGTACGTTTCTTATTGTTCGTGGCGCAAAAATTGCTTTTTATGATTTTAAATCATGCAACTTCTTTTTATAACCAATAAAAAAAAAGAAACCATTAAGAAAATGCTCTTTCAAGTTCATTATGTGATTGTTCTAAATTAGCAAGTTTTTTATCAACTATGATTTTGGATCAGTCATTGTTGGAATCAGATTGTGATGTCAGAAGCCATAATTTTCTCGTCATTCATACTAAAGTTTTGGTTTTTTAATTAGAACAATAAGTTTTAATTGGAAGTTCTTCAGAGTTTAGATTTTTGGTACAAAAATGTTTGGCGATCAAACCAAGTATACTTATAGCAAGTAAATAGAAGTGTGGAAACAATAAAAAAAGAATGTATATAAGAGAAACAAATTTATACTAAATTATTATACATGATTTATATATATATATATATATATATATATATAAATACACACATAAAACTGATTTTTTTTAAGTATTTGTTACAAGTTTGTTCATAATTTTTCGCTGTTGACGACATAATCTGATGCAATATTGCCGATTGTAATTCAAAGCTTCACGATACATATATATATATTCACGATACACACCACACACACACACACACACATATACACATACACACATTTATATATATACATATATGTAGATAGAGAGTACATATCGAACAGCTAAATGATAGAACATTTCATCAAACGTGAAAATCGCTATTCTTAATACATACAATACGACACAACATATTTACATGCACATTTATATTACAGGATATGCCATCTCTTCTCTCTTATTAATCATACAAATGTGTAATGCAATAGATTTTTGAATATTCAATTATTCCTACCTACGTTCTTGGATCATACAGATTTTACATGCAGTTATGTATGCTCTTCATGATGACAAAATTTATTTGTATAAATAATCACAATAACTTTTCTAGATTATATCGCATGTTACTACTGCATTACTACATATACACGAGTAGTCGATTGAGTAAATTTCAAATTTCATGTCACATATTGTAATTGTTTCGATTATGTGTGATTTTCTTCAATCAAGTTGGCTACAGATACGTTTATCAAAGATTTATCAGAAAGACGAAAAAAGCATGTTTTTTTTATTAATAAATATTATTAATCTCTTTAAAATATGTTTTAATTCTTATCTTCAAAATATATCGAAAAATTGCAAAAATATATACATGTATAATATATTATATATATGTATATATATTTTGCAATATCAATATGGTGACTGTAGTAATATATACTTATGACGTATTTCTCGTAGATAAAAACTGTTGTAAACATTCAAAAGTTGTAATATATATTGATTAGAAAAACATAAATTTTCTCAACCATGTCAATCTTATAAAGAGCTGCAATATAGATTAAAATTGATTATTTTACAACTGTTTTCAAATAAAAATGTTGCTATTATAACGTTGGTATCAAATGTTATATACGTTAATATATAGTTTTATCGTATATAACAGGTACACACAATATATATATAAGTTTGTCAATTTGCTTTTTAGTATAATTTAACATATATTTTTACTTTTCTCTTTCTCTTTCTCTTAAATCTAATTAATTACAAGATAAATATATTGCACAACTTCATTTTTTAGAATTAAAAAAATATGGAATTGATAGAATTGAAATATATATTATGATAGAGTTTAACTATACAAATATATAGAGATAATGTGAAAAAACAACTGTATATTTTGTTTTTATATAAATTTGTACAGGCGTAGTTCTACATAACTGTATGAATAATATATAAATAATGTTCATCAAATACACACACAGACATATATATATGTATGTATATATATATGTATATACATAAAAAAATTAACAAAAAGATTTATATCGTATGTCAGCATGATCGTCGTACAAAGCGGCAAAAATATATGTTTATATACTTACTAAGAGACCAATTGATATACACAATAAAACATCTAAAATAATAACAAATTTAGCTAAACCACCGGTTGGTGCCACACGATTTTTCCGCCGAGACAACCGGACACGAGCAGATAGTGTTTAGGTGAGAATTTCGTGCTAACCACAATATCGGAATGACCAAGATGTGTTGCCAATTCATGAAGTTGTACAGATTCGTTGGCAGGCGGAACACAGTTGGACAATTCTGAGCAGTCACTCGAGAACGCCAACAATCGTACTCCATAACCGAATGGTGAGCATATCAATCTACCATCAGCCGAGAAACATAGTTCCTTTATGTATCCGGAACCGACATTGGGCTCCTCGATATAATGCGTCAATCTTGGTGTGTTCTGATGGATCTTGTGATTTCTCGGTATCGCGTACATGGTTGGCAGATTTTGCCGGTTTTGTAAGTTCTGTACTCGAGTTCGATCGCCAATTATTACAACCGTATGAGACGACCGAGGAATATTTACGCTCATGCCGTTATTCGACCTGGGAAGCCAGTCTCTTCTCTCAGTACCGGGATAAAGCTCTCTTTCACGTTCCCGGCGAAGTCTGGCTTCTCTGATTGCAACTAGCGCTTCCCACACATCGGTCGTGCTGACGTGCAATTCTACATTGCCTCTCAAAGTAGAAAGATTATCGAGCATATTACGACGACGCAGGTCATTGAGTTGAGAGTGTGGTCTGGAAGACCTGTTCTCTCGTTCTCTCTCGTCGACGGATGCATTGTCGTTATTATAATCCATATTCTGATCTTCTGACTCGTCGTTATGATTCGTGTTTATTCTCGAGTCTGTAGCTGAACTTCTACTCGAGTTTATCTCGATATCGGAATTCGTTCTCACCGTATTTCTATCTGCACGTGGATTTCGTGATTGAGGTCGTAGATTTCTACGAGTTACCTGCCAACCTGCCATCCTTGACGATCTGATCGATGACGGTGCTGCATCTGCGGATACGCGAATAGGCGAATCAAATGACGAATTCGATCTTACGCCCGACACGTCATGTAATATTCGAGTGCGATTTGTATTTTCTATTATAAATGATGAAGGGATCGAACGCGATTGCTGTGACTGCGGAAATTCTTCAAATTCTTCTACGTTCAGACTCGTTAAACGTCCCTCCTCTCCTTCATTGACTTGTTCCACGTTGCTTGATGGCTCGCGTTCTTGTATATCGTGAATACATGTCCACTGTAGAATAAAAAAGAACACCAATGAAATTCCTCAATCAAAAAGTCAAATTAATAGCGACAAAATGCGGCAAACTAACCTCTGATTTTTCTCCGCTGCTGACGTTTCTCGACAGAGCGCACCATCCTTGCGGATGAACTTGTAAACTGGATATTACCTCGGCATCGTCGCCTATGGGAAAATCAGTAAGGAATTCAACTCTATTGTGAGTGCGTGTGTGAGCAAAAAGATGCGTAAAACGTGCAGCAACTGGTATGGTGGTTTGAGATAACTGCATTAATCTGTACATATTTGGCTGCAAAAATATGAATAATTGAATATCAACAAAGTCATGATGTATGAAGCATATGTCCAAATTAAATGTACCTTGAATCCTTGCAAATCTTGACTTAATGTACTAAGTTTAAGATTGTGGATTACAATGAGATATCCTGAAGTAGTGCATATTAACATTTTACTAGTGTCAGGTGTGAGTCTTGTTCGCATTAGTCCATTTGTATGGAATACACGAGTATATACAAAACTGTTTTCTGTAAAACTGTAAGAGACATATTGCAAAATATATTATTACAATTATATAGATATTAACACAGATAATCTCTCATATAGATATCAAGTAGAATTTACCTATTAATATCCCAAGTATATATACTACCATCAAACCCACTAGTCAATAATAAACTATCACTTGGACTATATTCTATATTTTTGACCCAATTAGAGTGTCCTTGAAGAGTCCTTATTCTTTGCTTCAAATTCCTGGCATCCCACAGAGCAACTGTGCTGTCGTCAGAACAAGTTGCAAACATACGTTGATCTAGGAATCTGTTGACAATAATATCAATTTACCTGTGTCTTCTCATTTTATTGTTTAAATTCTTCTGTGTAGAAAAAACTGTACTAAGAGTTTATCTTACAAACCTTACGCAATTGACACAGTCATTATGAGCATTGTCTATTGCATGTATCAATTTTCTACACAGAGGATCAAACATTAAAATACTCTTCTTTTCACATGCTGCCAGTAAGAGGGATCTGTAATGTCAAATGTGAAATGTGAGCAACTATATTTTTTTAAGATATTTATTGATCTGTTTTTAATGCAAATAGTTCTTAGAGTATATAACATATTGATAGATTTGCTTATTGATTTGCCATATTGATAGACTTGACTTTTTAATGGCTTGTGAGGAATAATATATTTATAAACTCTTACTAACCCATCTGGAGAATATTCCAAATTAAACACGCCACCATGTCTAGCGGTAGTCAAATTATCTCCATGATCCCAGGAATTAATGGGTTGTATGGAAGAATAAAGAGTCTTGTGAAAATTATCACTGTGGCCCAGTGGAAATTTTACACCAAGTTCACGTTGTCTTAACCAAAGACTGTTTGGCGTCTGCTTAGTCCTTATCTTCGGCATTTTAGCCAGGCGTTAACTTCAACTGCATCCAATTAAACAACGTATCCGCCAGTTTGCGGGGTGATAAAATATAGTTGCAAAAGAGAATCAAGTTTAAACACGAGCAAATGTAAATTTAGAGTCAGACTTCAATAAAACTTGGAGACACCGTATTTGATACATTAAAGTAACGAGTATCGACTAATCCAATAATTGTATCGTCACCGTTCAGTCAGACTATTTCTTTTTTCCGAAAGCATCAAATAAACTTATGATACCTCAGTGGCAATCGAGACTCTCGTCAACGGCGATTTTCAAGGTAGAATGTCTAGGTTAAGTGCAAAAGCCCTACGTGCAATGTTACACGTGACTCTCGCGCACGTCTCCACTTGCGTTCACGGTTCGCGACACGATCACGAAGTGACGTGAAAATAGCAACGGATAATTCGATTGCCAAGTCGTTGTCTCAAAACTGGATAAGACTCAAGGAATCAATTTAAAAAATTTGACATAATACAAATCAGCGCCATCTTTGCTATTTGATCACTGCTGATCACCTCCTATCATTGCATCATTGCACATCGGATACTCAACCTTACCACATGGTAATTTCATATATATATATATAGTTTTAAAGACAATATACCTATTATGTATTCCCAGCCGAATTGCGTTATTCTAGAAGAATCTCGAAAGATATCGAGAATGTATACGTAATGTGACTGAATTTTGGCCGAATGTACTATAACAGCCACTTTACTTTGATTTTTTTAAATAAAAAATAACATTATCAGAGAAGTCCTCTTAATACTGTCCTATTGTAAACAGAGAAAATCTTAATAAAATAGAAAACTAAACAAGTCGAGGCTGAAAATACATTGAAATATTACATAACATCTCATTATAGTATTGTTTTTTTAGATTTTATATTATTTTCATTCGTCTTCGTGAGGCTCATTGATCTTAGTTCAATTTTGATTCATTTATTTCTTTCTTATTTTGCAATTTATGTTATGTTTCTCTAGTCATAGCTTTTATTATTGTATTGATTACATATTTACATGTTTATTATACAAAAATATATACACATACACCACATAATATTGTATTTGTTTCCCATAAAAAATATTGCATTTCCTCTTGATTATATGTTTATGAATTAATCATGCGAAGCACACCTAAGTGAAAATTGATATAAAAATGAGATTCTGTCTTTATTATATTCCGAGATGCATGTATATACATACAAATATATTATTGTGAAACTCTTATTTTTCATCAAGTATAATCCGTGTGAAACTTGAGACCAGTTCCATTAACATGCTCCTCAGTCCATTCGTCGAATCGTCGAGCAATCTTTCGACATGTAATTTGTCCAGTCTCCGACTTTTCCTTTTCTGATGAATTTGGGATCTGAGTGATTCTCTTCTGGTTTCATGTTTCTTATTAGTAGTTCAAAGTTTACCGACGGATTTGCCACCATTTTCGAAAATTTTAGGTGTTCGCACAATTCGACGATCTGTTCGTCGGTAACCGTCTTATCTAAAAATTTTACTACTTTCTTAATGACATCTGATCCTGAAAAACATGTAATTCTTGTTTTAATAAAAAATCTATCAATCAAAATTTTAAAATCACAAAAGTGGATGTGTTTTCTGCAATTTATCTGTTTCATTTCTTCATACGTAATGAACAATACGTTCTCTTGACTTTGAGAAATTTCCCAAAAAGGCAGAACATTACCCCAAAAGCTCAGTGGAACTAAACACAAATATTTGTCTTGTGTTTGACATTATTGATAATTTTGTGATAATTTTGGTTCCACATCAACGATATTTATTACTTACCACTATCTTGCAACATCAATTCTGCGAAGTCGTCGAAGCTGCCTTTCATGTTGGCAAATGATTGGCAGTAATGATAATAACTCACACAGATGTCCTTTGGATTTCTCGTGTTGTAAATTATCTGCAAAAAAGATATCAACACAATATATAAAGAGCGATATCACGCGAGCAGGTTTTACGTCGCTTCTTCAATTTCTGCGATTTATTATACTTTTGGCTTTTTCTCTTTAAGTTGTCGCGGCAATAAGTCCAATGGTAAATGAGATTTGATGTATCGAGGTCTCGGCATTTTTAGTATATTTTCAATAGAATCGCCCAGCTTTGCAAACCACTCGTCGTAGTCTCCGTTCACCATCAGAGCCGAACCTCTAACGGAAAAAAAGAAAAACCAACTAATAAATCGAAGTTTATCGCGAATGTGAAATCATTTTATATAGAATATCACGATTCGAGCTGATAAAAATAAACGAATACGACTTACTCGAGCAGAGGACATCGAATGATGAAAAGCGTGTTAGCCGCGTTCTCGTAATTAAAATCATTTCCGACACACCAAATCATTTCTTGAATCCAATGACTTCCAGTACGAGGATAGGAGATCATCCACACGTCGTCTTCATACACGGTGAAGTCGCGTATCTTTTGTGCATAAAAAACAAATTTTGGCGGCAACAAACAACGGCCAGGATTAACTCTTAGAAAACTAGGCTTTATTGCAAACATTTTATCTAACTTTTCTCCTATTTCATCGTCTAAAGTTGAGAACACAATTGATTCTTTAGCCACTGAAAAAAAATGAAAACTATAAGAAATCAGAAATTAACACAAGCCAGAGAATTAAGCGATATTGAAAAAAAAGCACACAGTAGTCTGTCAGTATGTAATACTTACTTGTAAATATTTTACGTAACGTTACACTCGGATGTTGCTACACACGCGACTCGCAGAGAAATGAATGAACTCTCAATCGTTCGAATCTCATGGATCACTGTGCCGACGTGTTCTTTTAGGCCTGTTCTACAATACAGTCGTAAGCTATATTGTAGAACAGGCATTACTGGTCCTGTTTCTCTTCCTGTTTGATTTCTTTCGTACTTTCATTCTTGCCACGCAAATTCAAGGCGTATCTTACACGTGTGTGAGTAATCATAACAGTTTTAGTATCTATATGTTTTAGCATTTATGTGTGTAATAGTTCATCTTTAATCGTTATAATAAAATAATGCAGAAATTTATATGTAAGATATACAATTCCAATTTGCAAGATTGAGAATATGAAGACGTTTCATTTACAATTATATATTTAGTCATTAATTAAGTCATATTTTATTGGAATATTCTAAACCTTTAGATTTATTTTACATACTTTTCTATAAATACTGTTCATTTCTTAAGTACTGAAAAAATATGCAGAAAAATACTAATATTAGTAATAATATATAGTATAAAAGAAATATTTTTCGTACATGTATTCAAAATATTTGAAACGCTATTAACTTTCTCCGTCAAAGATTTCACTTTCAGAGAAAGTTAGCAGCTGCATTCTTATCGAATATCGTGGATTTACGTTGGATACGTGCAAGGCAAAAAAAACCAGTTCTCAATACGACATAATATTATTTAAATTATATGCATTTATTTAAATTATATGCATTATAACATTAGAATTACCTTACAAAAGAACAGTTGTAGAACGTATATGTCTCGTTTTTTTTATTTTTGAAACTTTCGAGCGAAAAACGTTCGAAAATCAAATCAAATACGCATATAAAGCTAATTTTATTATCTTCAATTACCTTAAAAATTAGTATCACCGTTTCCAATTAAGCTAATTGGCAAAGTGTAATCTGCCCACACAGAACAAAACACTCTAATGGACATCTATTAGACATCCATGATGGAAATTGGAAACATCTAATAAACGTCTACGTTATCTCTAATGGATATCCATTAGCAGGACCGGCGAAGTAAATTTTTTACATGTGTGGTGTGGTTTAAAGAAAAGGAATTGATAATTTTAGAAGAATTAGTCATTGAATTTGTATATAAAAAATATACATACTTATTTATTTTTTTTACTTACGTATTTATATTTTATTTTTCAATGAAAATGTAGCTTGTTGAATGTTATTTTTGCATATGAATTTATTAACTAGTTGTTCTAAATGATTTTGAAGCATTATCTCATACAAGTTGATATAGGCATAAGAAGTAATAGTTTTATTAGTTTTACAAACTTCAACGCAATGCTTAAAAGTAACAAGTTACTTTTTATAAAGTTAATCACATTCATCAAACTGTTATTCAACTGCTTTTAGTTTGCGATCACGCATTATGTCAAAACAAATCTCGCGATGCAATTCTAATCTTTTAGGATCAAAATGATCTTTATCAGTATTATAAAAATTTATTATAAACATATTGTCGGACTCGCTACTAATTATATAACGTTCACACTTTCTTACGAACGACAATGCTTCGTTTTCACATCTATCTTTCAGAGAACAAAGAGTTTGATTTATAAGTTCAAAAAACATTTTTCAATAATTATCTTTCGGCTGCTGGAAATGAACTTCATCAACTATTGGAATTTTGAAATTCATACCGTTTAGATATCTTTCTTGGCCTTTTA
>QVNZ01008579.1:0-42360 GCA_014825645.1 Pseudomyrmex dendroicus
AGAAAGAACGCAAAAGAGAAAGCGGAAAAGAGCACTAAAACAGTCGAAAAACAGTCAACAAAGCGAAAAGCCGCGAGAGCCTAATTCGGGGAATCTGAGATAATAGGCGGCTTTCTTGGTATAGCACCTCCCTCACAGATTTTCCGCGCGCGGAACTGAAGCACGGCAAATCTGTGAGGCACTACTGTATTTAATTTGTATAATTTAAAACCGAATTTTTTTTGTAATTTATTTATTTAAAAATTAATGAAGACAGAAGAGGCTAATGGGAACCAATTACGGGATGGAATGTAATTAACATCAATGCATGTAACAATGTTCCGACGACTAAACGTTTCGACTATATTTTTTTAAGTCATCTTCTCTATTAAGTTTCCACTGAAGATGACTTAAATATATAGTCGAAATGTTTGGAACATCTGTCTACATTAATTTTTGAATCTGGAACCGAAGGTCACTCTCGATATTGTGATTTCATTATTTATTTAATTTGCGACTAACGAATACTCATGTAAGAGCTCGAAACGTTTCGTACTTTCTTTATAATATCGATTAGTTTTAAAATATACATTACATCTGTTTTGCTCGACATCGACCTTGTGTTTTATTATTTTGCATTTAAAAACGTATTTTGACTATTTCTTATAAATTCTACATATATCAAACTAAATTTTTAATGTATTTTTGTATGCATGTAATTTTTTCAAATTAAATAAAATCTTCCTCTCTCTCTCTTTCTCTCTCTCTTCTTCTTCTACAGGAATTATTGCATGAAAACATAGATATGTATAATTTAATAAAAGGTATTTTAAATATATTTCATAAAAAGATATATGTGTAAGAAGTACAAGATTGTAGAATTACAATAAGCTTAATCAAAAGGCACTGATATGTACAAACATGTCAATAGAATTCTGAACAAAATACCTTTTCAAAAAAAGATAAAAAAAGCGCCAAGTACAACTTGTATCCAAGCGCGCAACTTGTATCTCTAGAAAAAGTATTACTATAAAAATCTTTCTTTACAAAATCTATTCTACAAAAGAAATGATATCAATAAGTAGCGCCAAGTAAACTCTTGTATGTTTATACATTGATACAAAATATAAAATATTAAATAAAACTTTGTAATAACCGATATAAAAGACCTTACAGTCTGTGATACTCCACGGATGGAGGTAGTTATAAATAAGTTTACAAAATTCTTCTTATTTGGACGTTTCGATCATATATTTCTTTTGATAATCTTCAGCTACACAAAGGTTAAAAAACTTTTAATATTTTAAAATAATATAAGAAAAGATAGGAGTTGTACTTTGGTTAACAATTCAAATTAAGTGTACACACTTTATAAATTTTTCATAACAAGGCAACCGCTATTGTAAGTCAACACGAGAAATAACCGATAAACAGAGACGCCAAGAATGTATGTACAAAACGACTCTGCATCGAGGTTTCTGTGATCAATTAATTTAAGATTTTATTATTATTGCAATTTTTGATAAGAAATAAAGTCATTAAAGTCAAGTCAAATTTAATAATAAGTTAGTTTAATAAGTCAGTAAAATAAGAGCAATTGTGAGAAATAAGATCAATGGTTTAAAAAAATTAAAAATTAAAAAATAAATTAAAAATAGAAATAATAAAACTCAATAAATAAATCAACCAAAATTACTCACAGTTAATTAGCAAATCAAATAAACCAAGACTTCTCTTCAGCCAACACACAACAGCAGTCACAAACATGACTAAACATTCACGCGCAACAATCAAAATACGAGTGAGCAATGTCGAGATATAAAAGCTAAAATCGAAAAACATATTTAGAAGGGAGGAGAGAACAAATAACGATAAAGGAACTAAGTTTCATTATCAGAGAAATGTAAGCAGGATCGAGAAGATCCGTCTTTCATTGAATTAAGAGGATGCTGAACCGACAAAGAAAGTCCGTCACAAATGCCACTTAACAGCTACGCTGTCGGGTAGCTGTCGCCATCTCTCGGGAACGAGTCAAACAAAATCAAGGATAGATGACATGAGAGAAACAAGGATAGACGTATGTTTCTCTCCAGCGATTCTGCTAAACAAATGCACTAATCGTTAGGACATATTTTTTTTACATAATCGTTAGGACATATTTTTTTTCTTTTTAAAAGCTTCAAAATCCTTTTCTAAAACACTCAAAATATTTGTTTATGTCTCTAGAATGGCTCGGACAAATTTTGTTGTGATTCATACTGCCGACTTTGTATACGAAGTGAAAATGTTGTCTACGTGATGAACAGTCCATAAACTTTTTTCCGTATTTCTTGTTGATTTTTGTCGGAGTCATTTTTTAGCATATTCTCTTTTATTTTGGAGAAGCGTTTTTTATTTTGATCAATGGTTGCAGAGTATGACCCGCAACAGCGATGGTAAAACAGGAAAGTTCAGCATCTTCTTAATGCTGTTTTTTTGCATTCTAATATATAGCATTTCCGAGATTAATCTCTTATGATAAGATTTAGAATCAAGGATTTCAGAATCAAAACACTTTGTAAGTTGTTTATATGTTATTGTAAAGTATATTCTGAAACAAGAGAAAGTTTAAAATATTGTGTGATCAGTGTACTTTTTATTTAAAGTACCCATCGATATAAGAAATGACCTCGCCTTGCGTGAAAAATCTTAAACTATGTCAAATCATACATGTAGATTTTGCTTTGTGTGAAAAGTCGAAAACCCATGTGGAATTTTTCAAGATAAAAAATATTTAATACAAAAAAACTTGGCGCGGCTGCACCGAAAACTAAGTGCTTTCCAGCTATTTACACAAACGATACTGTGTTCACTAGTGTGAATGAGACACACTGATATGTTCTTTTTCACTAATAAACACTGTTACACAGTCTCGCCTGTGTATATAATTGGAAAGCACCCTTAAATTGACACGGTACAGCCGCACAAAGTTTTTTTGTATTAAATATTTTTTATTTTGACAAATTCCACACTGGTTTTTTGACTTTTCACACAAAGCGAAATCTACATGTACCTATGATTTGACATAGTTTAAGATTTTCCACGCAAGACGAAGTCTTCGATATCGATAGATACTTTATATAAAAAGTACACTGATCACAATATTTTAAACTTTCTATTGTTTTAGAATATATTTTACAATAACATATAAACAACTTATAAAGTTTTATTTAATATTTTATATTTTGTAACAATGTTAAAACCTACAAGATTTTACTTGGCGCTACTTACAGCAGACTCTTGCTATAGATCCGCTGTAGAAGCGGAAAATTCTCGGAAACGCATCTATAGCGAGAGCCTTCTCTACGCCTCGATCAGGCACGATCAGGCACGATGCACGAGACTATTGGTGGAGAACGGCAGAGTGAAGCCGCCGCTCCCCACCACCCACGACTCCGCGCGAGTAGACATAGTAAGAGAGTGACTTATGTATGCGTGAAAGTACGTGGAGGGGAAAGCGGATCTATAGCGAGAGTCTACTGTATTGATATCATTTCTTTTGTAGAATAGATTTTATAGAGAAAGATTTTTATAGTAATATTTTTTTCCCAGAGATACAAGTTGTACTTGGCGTCTTTTTTTACCTTTTTTGAAAAGTGTATACGCCATGAAATTTACAGTAAATCGTAAGCTTAAACTTCGCACACACACGTCTGAACTTACTTTCTCTTTCTTTTCTATAATACTCTTCGATCTTACATAACTTAACTCCACAGACGCGAGAAAAAGAAGAAAAAACAGTCGAGTATTGTAACGCATTTCCATTAAGCATTTGTATAACACATTTATAACAAGAATAATATTTATTATAACCAAAACTTATTAATACAACTCGCGATCTCACATCGAAGAATTTGTATGAAATCGCACGTATGTATCATACATTGGGTCACAAAGTATGAAACTTGACGCAAACGTATATTACCAGGCAGGTATTCATAGTCGAATCTTTTGTATTTAAGATCGTCTTAAGTTTATCAGATAGTGTACGAGTCGTTTCATTGGCTGCAGAGACTGAAGCCAAACTTAAGACGATCTTAAATATAAGATTCGACTATGAATACCGGCTTATTATGTATCTGTGTCAAATTTCATGCTTAATGACCCAATATTATAATAAACGCAATTGTATAAGTTGAAGTACATTTATAACAATTTCGTCGTTTTCGATAAGCAATCGCGCTTGTTTTGTGATAAAAATACATTGATACTTAGATGTGAGTGAAATCGAGATAGAATTAAGGCACATCAGTATATACAATAGTGATCGCTTAAGAGTAATCGAATTTATCCCCATCGCGTTCCGACGGTCAAATCTTGAGCGTTGTTTGATCTACGTTGTCTAGACGCGGCATTTCTGTCATCTTAGATAAATGTAATGTCATCGTAGATTTTGGTGCAGAGTGTTCTGTCACTCTTAGTTTTCGTCTCGACCACATCGAGCTGGATGGAGACAAACAAATCGGTCGTTTACGCTGCTGTCTACTGAGTTAGTGCAAACTGCGCAAACACTATAATTTTGTAACTACACAATGTCTTTTTTTTTTAATATATTTAAAAAAATATTAAATAATTTTCCTTAAAAGTTTACATTAAAAAATATTGTTGATTGTTATCTAACCGCGTTACAATGAATTTTGAATGAACTATTTATTCAAGAGTCAAACAGATGGCACATTTGATGTCCCATAAATATAATACAATAGTATCGTATATTTGTATAGTTTAAACATTTCGTAAAAATTCTCGAGTACAAAATATCGGTATGACTTATCTCTCTTACGTGATTACTTAAGGCACTTATATTTACAAAATCTTTTGATTATGTCTCGCAGCGTTGAAGTGTTGAAAAACTTGGTTTTATAAGCATTAGAAAAAAATTAATCTTACTAACATCACACGAAGTAATTGAAGGACATTACGTAATAATAATATATATTGTATGAGAAACTAACATATTAATAATAATTTATTATATATAAAGTAATATATTATATGATAATACATTTTATGTAAATATATTATCACACAATATTGTGCATTAAATATATACATCTGCATATATTTAACATACACTGCGTACACATTTATATACAGTATTATATATTATTATATATTCCATATATAATTATATTAATGCATAAAATAATTTATGTTTGTATGAATACATACTATTGTAGTTATATATTACGTAATGTCCTGTATATAAATTTTTTTACTAATTTAACTTCTCGTTTTCCTCCATCTACATCTCATGTATATTGTCACTTATATTATTTTAAATATATATGTATATAAACTAAATTAAATTTTAAATAGATATATATGTACTAAAATTGTGCAATAATAAAAACACACCATGTAATAAATATTTTACAAACATTTTGTCTTTACATAAGAATGTCACGTTTTTTTTTTCACAGAACGAACATGCAAAAATTTAATGCAATAGCGTATCAACATTCGATGATATATTCGTACAACAAGAATATCTACTCTGCTTCGCAGCACGTTAACGTTGGTAGATGTAGATTTATCGTCATTTTCTGATTTTTGCATAAAACGATTGTTTAAATATATTCAAATTTATATAACTAAGTTAATTGTACTTGGTGCAAAATATATAAATAGCCAAATACAAATAAGTATTACTTTTTGTCTGGAAGCGCAAAATGTCATTGCAGAGAAGAATTATATATATGCAAAATATATGTCTCTCTAATAGTTCGCGAAAAAGAATGATTATAATTACAGTGTCTGGAAGTTCGCATGAAATTTCTTAGAAAATAATGCGTAGTAATATGAAAATTTCTCTGTCACATGTAATTACTTTACAATTAAATTAAGAAGAGTTTACTTCTTTTAGATAAATATACATATTACAAGTATATTGTTCAATTTTTTAAATAAAGATACAATATGTATCCGTGACTTTTTTTATCTATGTTACGCGAATGATTTATAAAAGACGATAAGAGTTCGTTTGGCAGTAAAATACTTGTAACTGTAAGTACAATTTTTGCTACTAATCACAAAAAAAAAATATATATATATATTTCTCTCGTATATTTGTACGTGTGGTTTCGTAAGTAAATCCTCGTCCAAGTTTATAGTGAGATCATACGAAATTTCATTGTGAGACGTATTAAATCGTAATATCGATTATTAAGGCGGTAAAAGTGGACCTCGAATGCACCGATCATTCCTAATTGATTGGAGCCTGTAACTAAAAACAAAATTAATCATTTTAATATTTTGCGTCGTAATGTGTAGATCAAATTATTTGAATTTTTACATAAAGTTAGTGTTTTTAAATCTTTAATTCACTTTGGGCGTACAAATATCACAAACATTTTGCTTCCGTTTGTGAAAGCCAATAGGCTTTTTTCTTTCGAGCACAACCGTTACCATTTGAGAGCCACGAACCCTCGTCGAAGATTTATATCGAAAGAAAACAGTTTCTATCACAATTTTCGTAATTCTGGAAGCAAAAAGAGAGGGAACACAGATTCCCCGTTGTATCTCCGAGAGATCCCTTTGTCCCCCGTCTCGGCTATTGTGTGATCCGTTTCTCGCTGCATCACGCGAAAATCCTCGCGTGATGCAGCTTTTACCTGAATCGACGGAGAATTAAATTCGGAAACGAAGCGAGCGAATCGCACACTGCGGACATCCAGTAGTAGATCCCGGATACATCGTGGGAAAAAACGCATGTACAAATAATGTGGCAAATCCTCATTTTTCTCATAAGAGGAAGAGAACACGGGGGATGGGAAAGAAACTATTGTGCAGATGCGAAGAAAGAGATGTCAAAGATTCGAGCAGTTTAACAGCACATATGCGCGTCGAGAACAAGCTCAATATTAAAAATAAAATCCACACGTGTGTATGTTCCGTGTGTATATGTACATATATATCGAGTTTCGATACTGGCGGCAAAGACAGTTTGATAAACAGAAATGTCGCCTTTCTCTCTGTAACCGCACAAGCGCTGAGAGAATGAAGTGTATTTAAAAAAAAAGTGTGGTAGAGAGAGAAAGAGAGAGAAAAAGAGAGAGAGTATAAGTAAGTGGCGAGAGATAAATTGGAGGATCTGCCACACTCGCGCTATAAAGATCCTAGGAACCGACACGTAAGAAACATGCTTTGCCGAAGCACTCGTTTCGAATCTGGAAATCCTCGAACTAGTTTCGTTTTATCTGACGCGCTTTATCGCGCTTCGATAAATGAAAGAAAAACCACGCTCAAGCGTGTATCTCGAAACACGCATGACCAAGTTTTCTCTAACGAGAGACAAACCTATGTTTGTATATACCACATTTACGCACATTTGTTTAATAATTAAAATCGTTTAATCAAGTAATAAAATGTATACGTTATATTATTTTATCAATTAAAACGCGTGCATACTCTTGAAAGAGCTTGGAAATGATAAAATTAAGTGTAATAATGAAATAGTGATCGCACACATAAAACCGAATATTTACTACATGTTATCCATTACCGGAAAAAAAATCGAGAGTCTCTTGCAATGTACTAAAATTGGTTCCAAACGGTCGCTGTCGGTTTGTTTTTTTTTTTTTTTTTTTTTTTAACATGCGGGTTCCACCAGCATAATTGTTCGTTGAATTCTTTGTGCTACGTCCGTGAAACAAGAAGACGACAGAAAACCGACCGTAACGATCGTTATAGACATTGTCTCGCGTGCTTATTATTTCACGACGCAGTTTGTGCTAATCTCGCTACGAGACTCGTCAATTTATTTGCTGTATCTTTCGAAATAACTGTTTGGAATACAAAGCTCTTTAAATGTTTGAAGTAGCATAATTTTTTGTTGTGTGCAATAATATTATGCACCGTCATATGTAAAGTCAATTATTATTTTTCAATCGCATATATTGTAAAAGGTTTAAAATGTTTTACAATATTTAGAGAATAAAACAATAAATATTCAAATAATAAAAAAGAGCTCTCCTTGTTCTTCTGTTTTGTTATTATTAGATTTTTAATAAAGTAAATTTATACTCTCGCGTCGTAGTCCGAAGGATTGAAGAAAAATTTTCACGATTACGCTTGCCGCAGCACGTAGCCGTATCTCACGCCGTGTTTAATCTCTATAATACGTTTCAATTACTAAACCGAGACACGATCATTATTTATTCCAACTTTTCGCCTGCAGCTTCCCGACCACCCCTGCACACACACACACACTCTTACCGCGATCTCTTCCCTGTTCAATTAATTATCACGATTACGGTGGATTATCTCGCGCTTAATTCGCGTAACGCATTTCCGTTATTGGTGTAATACGTTATTCAAAAAGAGGATTTAATTGGACTGCCCGGCGGCTCAAGCGGGGAGAGAGCGGAGGGAGACTCCTCACGAATTAACGCGGGGTTAAGGCCTGGGCCCTCTTTCGTGCCCCTCGCGGCGCTGTCCTCGTAAGGCGAAGCGAAAAAGAAAACGGGCATAGCGGTCTCACCCACCGATATACCGGGAGAGAGCCAAGTAAGGAATTTATTAAATTAATTTGACGCGAGAAAAGAGAGAGAGAGAGAGAGACAACGCATCTCGTAAACTTCGTAGATGACCTCACTTTATAATTGTCGAGAATTACTTGCTGGCCGCTCATTCCAGACCCTCGCGCGAAGCTTCTTGCTCTCTGCGCTTTTTGTCGTGCCGATAAGTTTCTACAATAACCTTTCGCTGAAAGTAAATAATTAGACAAACAAAGTGCGCGCGACGCGTGTTTAACAAAAAAAACAAAGGATAATTTTATCTTAAAAAAATTTTCAAATGATTAAATAAATAAGAAAAAAAACCTACAAAAAAATAATTGAAAAGATTACTGATGACGAAACTACTCATCGCATAAATTGCAGCACGTAATAAATTTAAGTATTTTAGAGGAAAAAAGATCACATTATTTTTCAAATCATAACGAGATGACACAGGATACGTGACTTGAAGAGCAAAAATTTCGATGAAGCGTGATATGGCTATGAGGCTGGGCGTTTTTAAATCATCATGCGACACATATGTCAGAAGCGGCGGCAATGCTGCCTCTTCGCTCGCCCCTCAACGCGTATGTAGTCCAAGCACTCTGCTGCTCGGCTGGCACGTGGGTGCTACGCACGTTTCTAAGGAAACCGCGATTTCTATTTGTGGCTCAGTCGACTGGGCACCGCCTGCCAGCTGATTTTTTTTCTTCCGTTATAATCGCGCACCCCAGAATCGAATGCATCCGTTATTGTAACGTTTCTTTTGCGATTCCAAGAACCATAGCGATCAAAAACAATTTTATGCGCGCGCAGAAATATTATCGGAAACGTGAATACGAAGAAATCATAGAAAACAAAAAATAATAATAATAATAAAAGCATATGACGACAAAAGTTTTGATAAATCATTAAAATTTCAGTTTTGTATAAGTACTTCAAGTTTTTTCACGTAATTATTTTAAGCTCTTCGAGTGATTCTTGCAAGTTTAGCAAAACTCTATTTTATTTTTAAAAAAATATTAAAAATTATTATCGTGCGACGCGCGCGCGATGTCTACGCGCGTAGGTTCATCTGAAAATTGAATTCCAAGTAAATTCGTAAAACGAAGCAGCTCGATCTCGTGAGAAACAAGCACGTGTTAGATATTCACGGGAATTGATGACTGGCAATTGGAGACCAAAGAAGATTGAGGAAGGTCTGGTTGTGTGAGATATTTCAAGAAGAATATTCAACATATGGCTAGACGTTCCGCCGCTTCCGTTCCGTGGTTGCACGCTTTTAAGATGACACGCCATGATCCACCACCGGCCATGTGTCCCCCAAATTACATACTGTAGACCGTTAACGTTACTTTGTCCTTCGATGCATACTTAGCACAATGAGAAACGAGAATACAAAGTCATTGAGAAAATAATACGATGTATGCCTCTTTAAGTTTTTAAAGAGCTCTTTGACAGAAACATTTTTCTGAAGATAAATTTAAATTATTATATAAAGACGAACAAGAAAGATATGAACAAAGAAGATCGAAACAAAGACGATTGACACGACCCTGTAACTTTTTCTAGTAAATTAAAAATTTCGCGCGAGTGTTTCTATCAGAAACATATCTACGCTTTGTTTTGCCGATCGCAAGGAGGTTTTCCCGACAAAACAGCCGCACAGAAGAGATCTGTGACATCAAAGTGTCACGTTGGCACGTACTTCGCAAAGTGGTTTCGGTGCGTAAAGTTTATTTTCGAGCTCGACACCGACGTAGCACGTGTTCAGAAACGAAGCGTCGAACACGAGTTTCCACTTGGCGGCGCTTCCGCGACGCGGGTATCACGTGTGCATCCTGAATGCAACTCAAAAACGCAACTCGCAACACCCGCTTGAAACAGACACTTTCAGACCCTTACCGCACGCTTATCGGTTTTTTTTTTGCAAAAGAGAGAAGACTGCGGTCACGGAAACGGAAAACCTCGCAACAAAGTTGATCAAATTTCTTTTGTAAAATAATTCTAACAAAGAAATAATTTCTATAGTAAAATAAATTTAAGTAGATTAAAAATGTTGGGAATATATAAAAAATATGATCTTTCATGTAACAAAACTGATGATTATATGTGCGTTGAGTTAAAATTATTTTATCAGTAACTATTTTTTTTTTTTTTTTAATCAGTAATGTGCAATTTTACATTTACTTGTGTTGTGAGTATCTTTGAATGTTGTTGTTTAATTTATTTTTATATCGAGAGACTAACGTTCCTCGACTACTTGAATGCGGTAGCAGTAAAACTCGTCGGGAACTCACCTACGGTTTACACGTGCGTCAGCCGTTGCGTGTGCTGCTGATGAACGAGTCTGCCCTGTTCCTGTTCCCACCAGCTGACGACGTCCATGAATTCCCCCGTCTCGGTGATCTCTTGCTTGTAATAAAGGGCTCCGGAGAAGGTCTCCGGACTAGTCGCGTAGACGGTCGCCGTGCCCTCTTCGCTGTCTCCGGCGCCGCTGTAGGGTGACAAAATTTGCGGCTCCAGATTCTCCTCGTTTTGAGCGTAATATTCCGACGGCGGCGAGGCCACTGAATTCGGCGACAGTCTCGAAAAGTTCTGTCCGCCGACTATTGTTCGCGGCTCCAGGTTCTCCTCGTCGCCCGCCGACGATGCGTAATAGTCACGCGGCGACGAAATAGCCGTTCGATTGGGAGATAATCTAATGAGAAAACAAAAGTGACACGAGTACGTAAGTACTTCTATTACAATGCGAATAAGTACAAAATTCGATGTGAAGCTCAGATAAATTGTCGGGGCAAAATCTCTGTCGAAACTACAATACATAACCTCTTCTTTGTACAGCAAAAATCTTAAAACTTCTTTTTTTAAAACGACAATTTCGTATTTTGCTTCAAATATTTGTTCCAATTTATATCAATTGTTTTTACCTGGCCAATGTAATCTTCGATTTTTTACTCCCGTCCTCTTCTTCGTCCAGTTGTTCTCTTTCCTCATCTTCCGCGGCGAGCACGTCGTCCTCAAGAACGAGTCTCTCGCCGGAGCCGTTGTGACTCGAAGAGACGAGGCTACCGGTTGGGGAAGGAGCGCATTGCGCGCCCACAGCGGTCTTGGATTCGTATTCAACACCGTCCGCCTCGGCCAGGAGCCTCTGAAGGCCTCTAATGTATTCCACGGCCATTCGAAGAGTCTCCACCTTTGACAGCTTCTTGCCCCGGTCGCCATAACCCGCGGCTATGTGGCTCGGAATGTGCTGTCTTAATGTGGCGAAACCGTTGTTCACTTGTTTCACACGGTTTCTCTCTCTGGCGTTTCTACGCGCAACGGCGACGGGCGGCGGTTGTCCGTTTTTGCCGTGTTTCTTCAATCGGGACGGATCGTAAGGGGGTAACACCGTCGCGGAATTCGTTGCGTTGTTGTTGGCGCCGCCGCCGTTCTTCGGGACTATCAGCGGCTGGTTGCCGATAATGTTGTTCTCGTTATCTTGCAACGTTCGCAGCAACATCAGTTGCTCCTGATCGTTGCCGTTTATCTGCACCCTGTTGCAGAACATCGTTACCCCCATGGTCGCCATCGTTTCTCTCGTTTTCAACCAATTCCTGTTAGCGGGAATTTTCTTTAGGGAACGCGTGAACTATCATTGAAAGTCCGCGATGTTGTTCCGGACTAGAAACAAATAATTTTCTTATGATGTTTCCTTTCCAAACGATCGTAGCAAAAAAAAAAAAAAGTAAACGGATGTGTGTAATTAAATAAATCATGAATGAAACAAGACTACATGTAGGTATATCACCATCGCGGCGAAAAATATCGCGTTTCATGCCGTTATGCCGAGTAATTTCCACAATAGTGTTCATTAAACGGGTTGCGTTTGGACCGCAAACTCAACCGGTCGATAAACGACACTAATGCTCGTCGAGGACGAGACTAATTGCCGGACTTATAAATAAAACTCGGCTCTCTCTCTCTCTCTCTCTCTCTCTTGTCAGAGACAAAGGCGATTATCGATTCAGACGACGTTGAACGAGACGCGTCGCGATTGAGCATCAATTTGAATCTGGGTCAAACCTGGGTCAAGCTCGCGGAAACAAAAAATGCTATAAATCATTTATCGCGCAGATTTAACGCATGTAACAACTTTAAACTGTTGATTAAAATAACGTCTTCTTAAATGTCTGTCGCGAAGACGCGTTAAACACAGACCTCCGGTCTTCCGGCGTCAATTGACAATTGACTGTTGCGGGAATTTAGGTTGTTGGCGGGAATTGAAATTCGCGACAGAGAAATGCAAACAAGAACTATTTTTTTGATGTAGGTCTCTTTGCGCGATAGATTCTGCGATAGCTTCCACTAACCTACGAAGAAGCTGATGACCCGAACCGAGATCTAATTGTCTCGCTGCCGGTCGACACGGCTTAAGTAAAGCATGAGGTCACCGTCTATTCTTCTCCGCGACGGTCGTCGACTCCTCGGAAACTATTATACACATCTCCCAAAACAAATTTTCACATCGCAAATTGTCAGCGTTTTTCAAGATAAAAATTTCTTTCCAACATCGAGCAAAAATCAAATTGTGTTCCCGAACTGATTGCAAGTAAACTTTTACTGAAACTTTGAGTTTTCTAAGTGAAAATATATCCATAGAAAACAATCTCTGGCTTATTGTATTTATATTTAATTATATTTATATTATGTATATATATTTATTTAGAAAATAATTTGTCTTGGATAAATTAATGCTTACCAAAGAACGGAGTAGCTCCCGTGGTGATTTTTAATTCGATTAAGTTTGCCACAAAAGCAAGATTTCTCAAATTTCACACACAAAACACGTTCAATCTTCAAATCTTATTTATAGAACAATAACAAGACGCGAGAAATCTCACTAGATAAAAGGCACTTGGAGAGAATAAAAAAATTTGACAATTCTTCGGTTTACGCTTCGTCTTTTTTATGACAGTTTTTATTATTACGATATTATACAGCACGATTTTGTCATCAAGAAACTGTAAATCGTTGATTTACACGGTCAGTGCGGCATTTTGAAACAAACAATCAATATCCATGTATCGATCGCGAAATCGATCTCACTACTACCGGTCACCGATGTCATCCATTCCAAATTGTTCGTGGAACGACATTCAACGAGAAACAAAAGTGATCGATGCCAGTTGATCCAATGCCCGGACAAACAATAATTTGCTCCTCTGAGGTTTCCACGGCTTTAAACATCAGTGTAAACGCAAGACTGTCAGAAATAATCAATCTTGTATTCGAAATTGTCAACGCACGAGCACACACGAAAACACACAGTTAACGTTCACTATTCGACCAATTCTTCGACAATCTTCGTTCTTTGCTAAATCAAACAACAATTCACACAAATGATGTTGACAACAGATGTGCCACGTGCAACAACGGATTGATAATCAGTTTCACATCGACCAACAAATTGTAAGTTACGAAAATTCCGAGGAGATCAACTTAGGAGGAAGCAACTGGAAGAAGCTCTTCACGCCGGAAGGAAGAAGATCTTCACGATCTCGCACATTCATCAGCAGCACCTCTGTGTTGTTCGCCTCGATCATGCCTCCTTGCTATGCACTACATGGCGTTCGCGTCGAGAATGAGCGGCGGACATCGATAGATGGGTCTCAGCATTTTGCCGCACCGCGCCGGGTTGGCGATCGCGGGGTTGGCACAAGAAGGGAGAAGGGCGCCCATGCGCGAGAGAGGAAGCGAAGTGTGTAATGCCCATGAGAGAGACGAGAAGAGAGGAAGTGTAAAAGGGAGATGGTAGGGATTTTCAGCACGCGCCTCGCAGCCCCTCGTTTCTTCTCCCCCGGAACTGAAAAAGGGGGACCGTGCGCGCCATATGCCGGGGGAGAGAGAGAGCGTGTGCCGGTTGCGCGGCACTACATGTGTGGGTCTGACGGGCCCCGAGAATAAACGCGCGATCGCCTAGCACATTGGTGCGTGCGTGTGTATACGTGCGTGCGTGCGTGCGTATCTTGGCCGCAATTACCGCTTCTCCGTACTACCGATGACGTCGCCGGCCTCAGAAGACCGTATGAAAGACAAAGTAATCCCGATAATCTAATGGTAATTGCACGCGGCGGTTGATGCGCGATTAAAGTAGGCTGTATTATATACCTTGTTCTTTGTTGCCTTCACATTGATGCGCGGCGCGTGTCACCGAACACGAATTACTACTAATTGTAAGTATGGACAACGCTAAACAGGTTAAACGCCAACAACGTAAACGTTAGCGTCTGACTTTTAATATATTCGGCGCTTTCTACTTGCTTGCAATTCACAAAAAAAAATCTGATATTGTGAGTTTTTAGTTTTTGTATCTCGAGTGACGTTTTTCATATTTTTTATTTGCACGTGCGCTTTAATCTATTCACACAAAAAAAGAACGAGAGGAGAGAAATCTCGAAAGTATTTTTATAATATTTTATCTAGTCCGTATATGTACGCGGCAAAAGACAGGAAGAGCCGCACTCGTTGCATCGCGGAAGTTTCGTGTTTCGGGGCGGTGCATCTCGTGACACTGACGCACCGAATACGAAGTATGATTTTTTCATTCAGGAAGACGGGAAATAAATTTACCGACAAATGTTAGATCGCGTTCGCATTTTTTGTGTTCTTTAATGTGACAGCAAAATCTCGTAAAATAGTTTGCCCTATTTTATACATAATCTTCTCATCACACACAATTGTGAATATTTTTAAAAATAATTATTTCGTATTTTTGCAACAAGATTTAAAATTCAACTTTAATGACTGAGAAGTTTTATTTAAATTTTTAAATTAAAAAAAATAGCGACTGAATGGGGAATATTGAATTAGAGCGCGCGTCTAATAAGCGCAAGTAAATTTTATGCACGTAAATTATAATTTAAGAAGCAACCGCGATAAAAAGCTCTTTATGCCGCTGTACTGATTATGCCGAGGGGATGCCAAAGGTTCAGGATTTGACCTAGATCTAGTCCGCATTTGTGCGCATCTAAAACCCGAGAGAGCCTAAAACCGACCGTGCAACTAAAATAGGAGAGGCCCGAATTTACAATACAGATTATATATAAAGTAGGGCTACGAAAAAAAACCCTCGCGCAGAATTTTAATCCCTTATCTAAATCGAAAATAATTATTTATGAAAGTGTGCGCGCTCGACACTTAAAAAAAAAACATTTCGAAACGTTACTGCAACTCGTAAATTTGGTTTAATAATATTCACGTTTCGTGAATATAAATAAAATGTAGTTCAATCCGCAATTACGAGTCGGGTAATTTTAGACGACGAAGGGATGAAGCGAGCTATCATTTTCCGTTTCATAACAGCTGGAAGAAATCTGTTTATGGGAATAACGTGGAACGGGAGGAAACTTTCCCATAAGCGAAGGAAGATCCGCTCTTCCCATACTATAGAGGATTAACGCAATTCGTGTGCAAATGGTTCGCACGTGACACCGGATAAGTCCTCGGCGGCGGTTAAGACGATGATTTATGAAATCTTGCTCGATATTTTTCATCTCCCTCTCGTTTATTTTCATCGAAAACGAGGAAGAGCCCGCACACGAGTTCTCGCACATGATATTCATTAGAAACGACGATGAAATATTCTTTATCTGTCAAACAGAGCGACGTTGATCACACGTCATGAACACTCTGCGGAATGTTATTATTCTTCGTTTGACGCGCAACCGACGCGCAATAATCGCAAGAGTTTACACGCGCGCGTGTAACGCACCGCGTAGGAAAACACGCGCGAAGACTAAAAAGAGACTCGCATACACGCGTCAGGACATTGTTGTTGTTGTTGTTGTTGTTGTTGCGAGTTCGCTTAAGCAGCGTATTTTACTGCACGTTAAACGCGCGTAAATTCGCGATTATCATTCGCGAAGATAACGTATATATCGAGCGCTCGCTATTCGAGTCCGACGAGTCCAAACAGGGCGAAGCCGAAAATTCCTTCCTCAGAATAAGAGAACGCGCAAAACGGCGACTCGTAAAGTTTCGAGATATGTTGATCCCGGTGGTCTCTCTTTTGCGAACGGAATATCAAATATTTTTCAAAGAACGGTATACGCGCGCGCGCGCGAACAAACTCTTCCTGGGTGCGCTCAAAAGGCGATCCCGAGCACAAAGTGATCTGATCCTGACTTACGTATCCAGATCGGTCGTATCTTCGATCGGTGTTTCCCTTCCCCCCTTTTCCCGTGTATCATGGAGTTTCGGTATTATCGAGCGGGCGCATCGCGACCGTCCGACTGATAAGTTTACAGGCTCATTCGGGGGCATTATGCGTCGGAGAAGGTCTTCTCAACAATGGGGAGAACCCGGTGGGGCCCCTTCGGCGGTCCTCTTCCCGTTCTCGCGCATAATCCCCGAGCGCACGCTACTCGTGGGACTTTGCCGAGGCGTGCGCGCGCCCGTTTTCGTCCTCTCGGCATACCCCTCGGAAGATTAAAACTCCTCGCGAGGGTCGGTCGCTCTATATATTTTGTTATAAATTTGACCGCAGCCCTCCTCGAGCACGCTTAATATCGACAGTTTGAGCCTGAACTCTTTATAAAAACGGGGAAGGGGGGGCGCGGTACCAACCCCGATAGTCTCCGCTAATTTTCTATGTTTATTGCTAAGAAGGATAACCCGGGGGGGGGAGGGGATTATTGATAGCCGTTGTTATTGTGACAATGTCAGTTCAAACATGCGACGAACGTACCGATCTCTTTTGTTCCGCACAGAGGTTTTCGCATCAAGTCTGAGATTTATTTAAATTCTTGCGGTTTTTAAAAAGAGAGAGATTTTTGTTTCTTCTATTAAAAAAAATTGATGGACCTTTTCTTCTTGTCAAATTGTCACTGCAATAACAAAGTTTTATTCGCTGTAACAAAAAAAACAAAAAAAATAAACGTCACTGCCTCCAGTAGTATTGATCGCGAATGACTCGTCGTTCTATGTGCGATTACCGCTGCCTGGCACGAACGTGACTCGTTCTTCCGGTGGAATGGGGGGTACACAAGAATCGCCCCCTCCCCCTCCGATTTTCAAGCAAGTCGCACGGCGAGCGAGCGCGACTTTACTGTGTATCACGTGTAAAATTCGCGCGGACCAGTGCGCCGCGGGAGTCCCGCACGTTTAAAGAGCGCTAATAACACGAGTGCTTCAGACTAAGGTACGCGGTCGAGCTTAGTCGACGACGAGGAGATCGCACAACACAACTCTGAGAGAAGGGAAGAGGGATGGAGAGTGAAAAGGAAGGAGACGCGCGCGCGCGCTCACGGCGACGCGGAGGCAGGGGGTAAAACGAGGCAGAAAGGGGGTGGATCAGTGCGGGCCCTTTGTCACGACGCGTGCCCCTGCACGTGTGCACGGCCAATGCCTACGCACTTCGGTTACGCACCATGCTCCGTTGCAGGGGCGGATATCAAAGTTGTAAATTCGTGCTACGGCGTTTCGACGAGAAGCCCGCGCTCTCTCTCTTCCGCTCCATCGTGACGTAAAAAATACACAAACGTGACATACGGCTGTGTTTAATTTTTCCTGCTGTTGTTTTTAGGGTGAAAATGTTGATATTGTAAATAAAACACATCTCGTATGCAAAAACACTTTATTAAAAAAAAAAAGAAATATATTTTTACAATATTTTGAGGAAGTCTATAAAATTTCAGGCAGTTGTGAATGTAATATATTTTTGCGGGTGTTGCGTTGTTATATAAAAAAGAAGAAAAAAATAATTCTGCAATCTCCGACCCTGATTCGGGACGCACTTACGTTCTGCTATAGAGCTCGTCCTTCGTGCCTACGTAGGTGTGCTCTATTCAACTGCGAAAGGTAATTCTATTCCCCTTTTCTCTATCGGGGGGCCCACCCTGCCACGGGCTGAGCTTTACAATGTGCAAAATTATACGATCAGCCTGCTCGATCTACCTACCCCCTGCGCACCACCTTTCCTCCCTCTCTCTGACTTCGTATGAAGTTTTCGATTGTAAGCGATACTCGAGCGTTTCCGCGCGCAACAAAACGTGAATTTCTTCTTTTCTCTACAGCACTCGATCTATTTTTTTTTCTTCACAATTACAGTCTTTTTGTCTCGAAGAAAATGCAAATGTAGTTCGATAAAGCGAATGAGCGCGCAAATGTGTGAGAGATCGGAAGCAAATTTAATTATCGAATATTGATTCTCATTTGCGCGAGTATCGAATCCTCGAAGTCTAACGCACAAAGTAACCCGCGATTATTCGCCCGAGTGTTTCAGCGGCACGGATGGCAAAGATACTTTCTTTTTCACATACACGCGAATGTTCTCGTTTTTTTGTCATTAAAAGTTGAGATAACCCGAGACTGCTTCGATAATAAAAGGTTCGAAAGCGCAAAAAGTCCAAGCCGTTTCCTGCTCCGGGATTCGAGGACTAAAAAAAAAGGGCGCAGAAAAGAGCCGAGAAGAAATCGCTCCTTTTCTCTCTCTTTAGGCTCCTTTCTTTCTTTTTTTTTTTTTTTTTTTTTCGCTCAACTCCGCGCGGCGACTAATCCGTAGCGCCAATGGATCTCACGCTCGCTTTTTTTGTCAACCCCACGGCGAAAATGCCACCGCGACGCGTTCGTCGAAGGCGTGTGACGCCGAGAGCGACAAAAAGCCAACTGTTGACCGTCTCAAGGATATGCGATGACGCGCGATGATAGTAATCAAATGACAGTCGGCGGTTTCCTATGCCGAAAGGAACCATATGCAACGCGACGTGCGTCGCGTCTCGCACTGATGTCACTTACGTTTTTCGATCGCACGTGTCTTGACGTGCGTCCAGACCCACCTGACGTAATTGCATTATTTCTCGAACGCTTTTATCACGATGATGTATCACACGCACAAAACGGGTACTTACAAAAACATTATTATAATATTATCAAAACTGTGCGCGCATAGATATTTTTAACCCTTTTAGTGCCGAACGACGATATATCGTCGTTTCGCTACACTTGCGAAAAGTGCCGTTACAAATGGTTTGTAAAGTAAATTCGTCAAATTCGGTTGTCTTCGCATAAGTCCTCGTTTTTCGCGCGACACTAAAAGGGTTAATTAACCAAACAAAAGATATCTTACGGACATACAATTGCAGTAATTAGTTACCTCGCAGGTCTCTAAATTATATTTTGGTAATTTGAACGCGCGCGACAAGCAAACACAACAGATTTGTCGTATCACTTACCACGTGTTTGTTTCGCAAACATCTTTCGCCGTGCGAAAGTCCAAAGTCTATCTTTTCTGCAAGTTGTTTGAAACATTCGGTTCAAAATGAAGAACAAAAGGGGAGATGTTAACGCGCGCGTCGCATGCAGTGAGACTCATTTTCTGATTGTTATCAAGAGACGCGCGTGCGTGTTACAACTTACAACCTTCGACTTACGAGCGTGTAAGTATACGGAGCGCAAAGCGAAGACTTCTGTATAACTTCGAAGTCGCGTGGCCGAAGCGTGGCTGCGATCCTCCGTCCTCGTTCGTTCCGTTTGGCCGAAGGGTACCGAAGTGACGGGGAAAGAGAAGGCGCGATATGTGTGCGCGACGGCGCGAGAAGGTACGACGACGAGAACGCACTTCGTTCGTGTGCCCGGAACGAGTGACGTGAAACCAGCTGCACTCTTCTGGGGTGCCCCATGCTTCGTGCGCGCGTGAACGGGATCTCGTCTCGCTCGGTCTCCGCACATCACAATGCAACGATCGCC
Source organism: Pseudomyrmex dendroicus (assembly GCA_014825645.1). Lineage (NCBI taxonomy): Eukaryota > Metazoa > Arthropoda > Insecta > Hymenoptera > Formicidae > Pseudomyrmex > Pseudomyrmex dendroicus. The sequence continues at coordinate 20,247 of QVNZ01008579.1, forward strand.
GACGTGTCGTGTTTTCCTCTCCTCGAGCTTTAAAGGGAACGAGACGTGATCGTCCGCCAAGCGAAGACCATTCAGTCCGATCGGGGCACGCGCGCTCTTTAACCCCATCTCCCGCAAATTTGCAATTTTGCTGTCAGCGAGATTGCGTTCGACGTGAAAAACGATCAGCGGCTATCAGCAGAAACACGGCAGATATATTACTTTTAAAGGCAAACGAGTTTTTTTCTCTTCATTTTGTTTTTGGCAGTATTTATAATCTGTCGAGCGTAAAAATTGGTGTTTCGGATCGAATCGATCGAGGTGTCTGCAGAAACACTTTAAAACAGATAATTACAACGGACGGAAAAAAAAAAAATTGAAGGCGGTCTCGCTCAAACAAAGATATGGAAATTAATATTGAATAAAAACACGGATTGATAAGGGCAATTGGTTGACAGTGTTTCCGAAAGTGTTTTTGTTTTTGTTTTTTTTTTTTTGTTTTTTTTTTACATTGACAGCCCCGACGTCGTTAATGAAATGCATTTTCGTTGTGACTTGCAGATCTCTCGCAACACGACGCAGGTGAGAGTAGCCGATTTGCACCTGGAGTTTACTGCGAAATTGAGCAATACGAAATATCGATCGATGCTTGTTGCGAGAATGTAGTGGAATAATGATTAATGAAGTAATTAATTAATTATCAGATTGTTTGTCTTTTTTTTTATTTTATTTTTATTCTCACATAAAACTCGTATTTTGCGAACAATGATTTTCTCAGGAAAAGATTAACAATGATAAGGTACGTCGGTTTCGAGCAAAATAGATGGTAAATAATATTTAAAATTATATTACATTTTATACAATAATAATTTTATACAATAAAGATGCGAAACATTTCGTACTCTTACTTGAGACTTCTTCAGTCGCGAAAATTATTACAAAAACAAAAGATAAAACAATAAAAATACAATTAAAGAAGATTAAAATATGAAACACAGAAAAAATCCTTATTATAATGTGTGTACATATCGTAAGTTATTTATCTGATGTTTCGCGTTGTTATAGGTTTTGCGTTTTTCTTCATTGTATGTGCTCGCGGCATATGTAACGTATGGCTGTATTTTGATACTAGAAGCACACATTTTAATATGGATTTTTTCTGTGTTTCACACGTATATCTTTTTACTTTAATTGTATTTTTATTGTTTTATCTTTTGGTTTTGTAATTTTCGCGACTGAAGAAGTGAGAATTACGTTTCGCATCTTTATTGTATAAAATTTAACGTAATATAATTTTGAATATTATTTACCATCTAGTTTGCTCGAAACCGACCTATCTTATCATTGTTATTGTTATTCGCAAAGCGAGCGGTATTGAATTTACTCAGGAAAACAGTTCCAATAATTTCACATTGTTAACAAAGAGATTGTACGGAAAAATCGACGAAACACTTCATGTCAGTCGACTTTCTCACAAACAACCAAAATAAAAACATATGCGTTTGCGAATAGTTTCAAAACATGTTGATTACATGTGTGATTTTTTTCATTTCGATCAAAGTCCAGAGGAATCGTTTTACCGTATCGAGGAAGTGATAAAATTAAAATGCGCGAGGCAAGACCCAGAACACAAAATCAAAACGCGTCGCCGGGTTCCGCGCTGCTCGCGCGTCGACACGAGCCAACTCCCCGAGCTCAATTTTCCTTTCTACCGCATTTCCTAATTACGAAAACACTCGTTTCCTCGTGCACGTTTTGGGGGAGGTGACAGGGTTCGTTTCCGACTTCCTCCCTGTCGGACAGACAGTCGGTTCCTGGTCTCGGATGAGCGGTTCTCTCTTACGGCTTTTTGCGGCCCCGACATACGCGGAGCATAACATATGCGGGCAGATGGTTCTTGACCTCCCTTCCTCCCCATCTCCCTCTCTCTCTCTCTCTCTTTCTCGGTACCTCCCCGCGCTGGTACACTCCCTTCTCTCGGCACATTCGATTTCTGGTCTCCCCTCTTTCGTGGCGGATCGCGTCTGAGCAGCGGACCCGATCCGAAAAAGCTCGGGGCACCCTCTACGAGCGCGCGCGCGCGAGCGAGTGCTCTTGCTTGTTGCCCACCCCAAAAATAACCCGAGACTCATCCAACCACCCTGCACTCATCAATAACGCGCGCAGTGGTTCTCTCTGTCGATTTTGTCAACCACTTGTGGAGTCACACGATGTGATTTTTGTTTATTTCGTGGCTCTGATAACTACATATTGGAAATGCCAAATAACGCGTGAAATGTACTCGATTCATTAGTTTATGTTTATTTAAATGTCTCGAGCAAATAAAAATCTGTCACAGATCCTCTGTGACAAATTCGATATTATACAGTCGATATACACGCGTATGTGAGAGAGAGAGAGAGAGAGAGAAAGCAAAATAATTTTGTGATTTAAAACTCAAAATTTATTTGTGTGTTACATCGAATCACGCAAAATACACGCGAAGCTCTGATGCCCATCGCAGAACCTGACTCTAAAATCGATTCACTCGTCGCCACGTCACGTCTTCCGTCGAGAAGAGGACGTTTTGTAAGGTAGTACGAGGCAAACCTTGCGCGCACACGTGAGAGAGCGGCGCAGAAAAGAGAGAGAGAGAGAGAGAGAGAGAGAGAGAAAGAGAGAGAGAGAGAGTGAATTTTAGGGGTGGATTCAGCTCTCCGTGGCATGCGACGCTATTCTTTTGTGCCTTCGACCCCACGACGCCGCGTCTCTCGTCTCTTTCTCTCTTTGCCACTCCACGATCGCTATACACCTTATTCCTTTCTTTCGTCGTTCCCTTCGTGACCGCGCTCGTGCGCGCGAGGGGTGCCGCGCGAGCACAACCCTCCGTCTATCAAGAACAAGCGCCTGCACATGCGTGTTCGCACGCGAGGACAACGGATCTCATATTGTGTTTCACATCGGGAAAACGCGCGCGCGCGAGTGAAACTGTCGTGTCACTTAATATATTCGCGGTGTCCGCTAACGAGCGTCCATGATTTATCGCTATCGTCGGGATATACCCTTGTTTTTTTTCTCTCTCTCTTATTGCCGCACGACTCTTTGAAATTTTGCGTGAAGGAAGCTATAAATTACATTACGTACACGGTGAACAAGTATAATTTACAAGAAAAAAACTTCAAAATTTACATTTCCCAGCACGTCGAATCTTTTTGTGTCAAATGTTTTTTTTTTTGTACATTTCTTCGACGCGCGTGTAATTTAAAGCGGGATTCAGCGAAGCAAGTCAGTCTCTAAAGCCAAACAACAATTTCGACAAGTCCCGAGATTGTTGTTTGAACTTGAATTCGAAGGCTCTTTTTTTTTTGTCTAATTTGCCGAGACGCCGCGCAATTTCATTGAGAACCCCTGCGCGTCGTCGCCATACGATATCAGTGCAGTTATGCCGGATCACGGCCTACGTATCGCGTCGCCCTGCGAGATTATGGGCGACATATGCCACCTGAATGCCGAAAAATCAGGGGAGCAGTCAGGTTTCTGGATCGCGAGTCGAAATTCGGGGATGCAAATAGAGATTAGCCATTGCCGGCGCGAACGGGTCACCCCCCCTTCCCTGCACACATGCGTGCGTTCATGCGTGCGTCTGCATTAGTTGCGTATATGCATACATACATAATTTATCGCTGCGCGCATCGATACGCACGAGAGAAACGGCGTCTGGCTTTTTGTTATATTGTCGAAAAACCTGACGCGCGCCACGGTGGCCACTTCACGACAGGATTGTTACAGCGTATCGCGTACACGCCGTAAATTACGAATATGCTGTGAATTTTTTTTGTTTTCGGTGCGCTATAGGTGCATAGTAACGATTGCAATAACCCATAGTAACGATTGCATTAGCCTATATTTGCGTTTAATTTGCATTTAATACGTCATTGATTGGAGAAATCACTCCGATCGCACGAAGCTATTGTTTTGCGCGTTTAAAGACACTGTTTTCGTAAAAACAAATCGAGCTATTAGTTTTCCAAATTGTAATGCGGCATCAAAAACAGATTTTCGCGGATTTTCGAAACAATGTCACAAATCATCGCCACCTGAGAGTCGCGGACAAAGAAATTCAATTTGCTCTTATTGCTTCCCATCGCGCGCAATAAAGACAAGTTTGCGCAAGGTCTGGTTAAAAAAAAAAAAAAAAAAAAAAAAAAAAGAGAAAGAGAACCGGGAGAAATTTACTGGAGAAAAATTTACATCGGTCGACGTCAGTGAAAGCAACGGGATCATTCGTAAGAAATGGGTATCGGTATGATACAATCGATTCTTTGTAACATACGCGGCCCGTTCGACGCGGGGGGGAAGATGAGGTAGAGAGAAGAACACGTTCCAATCCGTGGAAATAAATCTCCATATCTGACACGAAATAGAACACTTTTGGTATGAAAAGCCGTAGGGAAAGAGAGAGAGAGAGAGAGAGAGAGAGATGAATACCCGCGCGCTCACGGGAGGTGGAGCTAAGAGGAGACAAAGAGGAGATGGGGCGAAGTTACAGAAAAAAGGTGAACCCGATGATTTCTACTTCGCTATGAAAGAAGCTGCGGACTACGCGCGGGATGAATCGGGAGGGATAAAACGCACGAGGAAGACAGATAAAAAGAAGAATGAAAGGAAGATGAAGACTGGAATGAAGAAATGGGCCCCCCGTTCTCCCGACGGCACGGGGACCGTCTCGAATCCGTTTCTTCAAAGAAATTTTCTTGAAGCGACGCTGCTGCCTCTTTTTCTCTCCGCATTCCCCTCGCCGATTTCTCTCTTTCTCTCTACCGCTGTGTCTTTCTTTATATTTATATTTGAAAAGAAAAAAAGAGTTGCTCGATAACACGTGCTTGAGTAGAGTGCATTAATATTCGCCGTTGAACGGGGCGAAATGTAACGCACGTGATATTTATGTTCTAAAACACCGGACGGTTACGTAAATCTCGAAATACGAGAATTATTTATCCGTTTCTATTCGCATCGGAAGCAAATAGTTCACACAAATGGACACTTCGAAAACCGATGATCGCAATTAATTTCCTTAAGTTCCTTCCCCTTTCTCAAGCTCCTGCGCTTATGACAAATTGCGTTTTGTGCCGAAGGTAGTGAATTCGGTGGCGCAAACAATACACCGCTCACGGGGAAGGAACTTAAGGTCAATGTACGAAGCGGAGGAAGGTTTGGTCGCCGATCAGGTTCTTTTGTCCGCTTTAATCCACAAAGACGTTGCTTGCGTAGCTGTGCTAACTTCCATCCGCCGCGGCGGAGTGATTTGTTGACTCGTCTACGAACATGTAGACAGAAACCAATAAACGGAAAGATCGTGCGTGAAAATCTCTTCGTTCTTTCAGTTTCTCTTTCGCGTTTAATTAAAAATCTAAATGACGGCCGGCTTAAAAAACAAAAAAGTAAGTAATCTTGTTTCTGCGCAATTGCCTCTTTAAATTCTTTAATTAACAAAGACGTTATTATTATCATCTCGATTTATTATTTTCTTGCCTCTCTGAAATCACATGGTCTGTGCCGAAATCATAAAATACGTTTAATCAATAATTGTTTCGTGTAATTTTGTTTCTTCCGAGAGATTCTATATATATATATATATATATATATATATAATGATCGGATAATAATCGACTCGCTTCCCTCAGTCTATTACGTTGCAACTCTCTCTTCGGAGAGAGTCTTGAGACTACAAGGGTTAAAGCAGTGAGTCCGAGATATCGAGCGATTAGCGCTTCCTGTCTGCGGCAACCGCGAGTTAGCGAGTTGCCGGCACGCGTCCGAAGGCTGATTCGCCGAAGTCAGACCTCGCGGGGTGAGCGAGCGGGAGACCGCCGCCGCTGCCGTGCACAGTCTTCGCCCGGAGAAGCGGGCGAGTGGGGGGTCAGAGGGTGGAGAGGGAAAGGGAGACAGGTGCATCGCACCGCCAATTATATTTCGGAAGGGAAAAAACGAGCGGTGCGTAAAAACAGGAAAAAAGTCCGGAGGCGCGCGCGCGTACGCACGTGCGAGAAGGAAAGAAAGGGGGGAAAGTGAGAGTAACGAGGAAGGGGGAAGATTGAGGGCTCTCTCGCGAGCGGGGGAGAGAGTAGACGGGAAGAAGAAAGGATAGATGGGATATTGGAAGAGGAAGAAAGTAACGGAGGTGCTTTTGGCCGAGGAAAAAAACGCACGAGGCATTGCGCGCGCGTCTCTGTATTTGTACTTCACACGAATTTAATGAAAAAAAAACATTTATGTAAAAATGCACAGAAAATCGATGTAAAGATATGCGCGTATATGCAGAGCAGTGGTTAATGTGCATATCTTTTATTACTCTAACTATGTAAATATACGTATAATTTCTGTAAAACAAAAAAAAAACAGTAGTTTAAACATTGTTTCAAAAAATAGTAATATCTTTATTATAACATACATCAATAAAAATTAGATCACGTTATATCATCAACATTTCTAAAAAAGAGATAAATGGTAGACTAAAATCCGAAAAATGTTAAATCTCGATTCTCAATCTTGGCAGAAATTTTGAAATACGAAGAAATGTCACTCTCTCTCCTTTAATCTTTTTTTATTTCAGTTCTCTTTCTGAACTTTTTCTTGAAATAACGAATTTCAGTGAATGCAAGTCGGTGGCGAATGGTTTAGTAAGATTACGTTATATGTGTATTTTATTTTTTCAATAATTTAAATGCTTCTGCAAAGTTACGAAATATTACGAGAACTACGTTCGATCGAGTTCGCTTTCGGCGACATGTGCAATTAATTCAAAAAAACATCATCTACCTACAACAACTTTCCCGTAGAATAACTCGGCCGTGTAAATCCATCTTAACACGATCCCGATGCCCACGTAATTGACAGACCAGCTCGCGTGAGATCAATTTTCATAATTTTATTTTCAGCGAGCGGCTCTGTGCGTAGAGCGATTTAACGACAATAATGGCCGGGCATTAAATCCTCGACGTGTATGTCACCGCTGGCAGCTCCGACGGCAGCCTTTAATTACCACGAGATTCGGAAGTGGAACCCGACGACGGGGTCCGCGAATTCGCAAGGAGAGGAATGGGACGAGAGACGGCAGGAAGAAGTTTCGAGCAGCGGCTACGATCATATGAAGAGGTCGTACACCTGCTGTTCGCACGCCACTAAGACCCGTATTTATAGTCGTTACTTGTCTCTTGTCTCGAGAGCGTATCAAATGAGACGCTCGAGAACGTATTTTCTTATCTTGAAATGTGGACTATTTAAAGGTAACATTTTGGGAGAGACGAACTTGACGCAAGAGGTGTCACACACACGTGTAAATACCTACCTACTTATTTCCGTGTATCTATAAGTGAAGCGAAACCGAAGAAAAGTAGAACAAAATGTTGCTTTCTTACTCTTTTTCTCGTTTTAGAAGACACGAACTCTACGTTCTTTTTCAAACAAAGTTCGTTGGTTCTCTTGTACACCGAAAAAATTGTATGTAGAAGATTTTATACTTAAAAAATCTTTCTAAAGATTTTAGATGATACTAAGTAATGAAATTACAACGATGATACGATCGCTGGATGTTTTGCGAATAAAATTAATTGAGAAGGGAAAATGGATATCTCATATACGTGATGCAAATCTATATGGATCCTATATGGATTTAAAGAAAATTTCAATTCGGAAAATAATGTGCAAGAATTTACACTCTTAAATATAAGTATATTTAAATATAAGTATATTTATTCGAAAAACATCCAACGATCGGCTTGTATCACTGTTGTAATTTCATTACTAGTTTTAAACTGCACAAGCCTTCAAATGCAAAATTAATTCATTTTAGATGATATTCTTCTGAAATTAAGAATATAGTATTTTCCGATAGTTAGATGTTTTTCTACAGATAGTTTGTGCGAGTTTGTGCGAGTTACATTGCATTTACACCGGCAAATATAAAATACAGTAAAAGTACAGTGTAATTATAATATACTTGTGAATTGTTGCTAACGGATGTATTAAAATTGGTTGGAAGAGAAAGACTCAAGCGAAATGAAAGAAATATTCACAAGTTACGTAACCTAACTTAACCTAATTATTTTACGCCTCTGATCTATTATTTTTGAGTTACAAAATTTACTACCTTAGTACTGAAAATCTATGATATATATAATGTGTAAACTTTAAATTTCTTTCCTATTGTTTGATCTACATATATTCTAATTAGTATATATTCTTATCAGTATTACTTTTTTGAGAATTTTCCTTTTACAATAATAAGAAAATCTTTTTGACGCTTATTTTAATGTAAGATATACTTAAAGTAAATGGTATATTCTTAAAATAAGAATATAATTTTTTATAGGTGTAACGAGGATGTAAAACATTGAGGTAATATTGTTTTAGTTCGCGTGCACACTGATTATATAATCAGCAATAAAATAAAAAGTAAGAGAAGATCGAAGTCAAGCAAAACCAAAATGTTGAGAATAATTTCCTATATTTTACATTTATAATACAAGGTGCAAAACGTTTTGATAAAATATTGTCTTTTTTGTATATCTAATAATATAAATTTCGATATATATATATATCGAATTTACACTTTTGGCTTTACACGCGCCTGCAGCGCGCGCGTTCGAAGAAACATTCGCGAGGCGAAGCTCATTAGCCCGCTATCGCGCGGACGGTGCAAGCGCTCACCTTCGCTCTTGCACCTTGCTTTCGCGACAGACAGGTGCAATCTCGTATCACCGTCTTCGTTCGTCGGGTCGCGTTCGTCCTTGTCGGTCTCTCCGATAATAAGAAACGACGATGCAACGGCGGGACGGGAGGTCCGGGGCACGTGGCACCGAAATAATCGCGAGAAGTGCTCCTGCGGCGGCGCGCAACATTTTAAATTTAATCGCTGGAAAAATGCGCTCGGGGAGAAATCGCGATGAACTCCCAGCCGCGTATGATACATGGCGATAACGGCTGAGTAATACGATAATGACACGATTGTCGCGTACGCGCGAGAATAAAACGAGAAAGAAATCGAACGATCGAAAGAAAATCGATTACGCAATCTCGCGTGTGCGTGAGAAGCAAATTGTATCCGATTTAAATTGTTAGTATGTAAAATATTATTTAATTACTAAAATATATGTCCTTATTTTTTCAACAATGTATTATTTAGAAATATATTACAATTAGTGCACGAAGAAAAATAAAATCAATATTTGTGTACTATCGTATAAAAAATAATTAAAAATTCTCTCATAACAGTTGAGATTGTTTAACTGTAAAAAAGTTTACATTTATTAGAAAACAAAAGGAACTTTGATGCTACTCTCACGCCTAGTAATAGGCCGCTACGATGCATCCGCGGAGATGATGTTTCTCTCATGCAGGCGATACAGACGCAATTTCGCGTAGCGTTGTGTAATTTTTTGCAATGTAACAATTGTATTAATTATAAATATAATATATTCACACAGAAATATTGCTTTGCGCGATAAGTGGCAAGATAACATCTGTCGCGAAGCAACACAATTTTGATTGAGCGCAAATTCATATACATCACACCGCTTTCAATAATCAAAGTACTTGTTAATTGAGAGCGTGATAATTAATTTTTAATGTACATACGAGCCGCAAAAAGAAACAATTGTGCGAAGTATCGTGCAAATAAATATGACCGCGCCGACGTTATTTTCTTGACGTATATGCAAATTACCTGCTGACTCGCATACGTTGTGCTCGCATATACATTCCCGTCTTCTTCTTCTGCCGCGTCATTTTTATCGTTTTACCCATCAACACCGTGACGCGATCGGTCTCGAAGGCCCAATATCTCGAGCTCTCGGACTAATCGAGACTCGCTCTCGTAAAGCCGATAGTTCGCGTTTTAATTTGTATAATTGGATCTCGCGACCAAATGGAGCGCGCAAAAACGTGCAAAATTCGTCAGGATACGCAAATGTGTGCGCGGCTCACAAAAAGCTCGAGTCTCAAAGCGATTTTAAATAAATCGCCTTGCTGTTAAGGCGATATCGTTTACAGCCAGCCGACTCGTTCGCGCAATTTATGTTGTTTTTTTGCAACAATAAGTGGCGATTTGTGTCGTAATGAGACAACTACACGATTGATCATGACGATTGTATGTAAAACGCGATCGCGTGAATTCTAATACGACGTGGACTATTGTTCTAGTTCACGAACAATACATGGACTTTGTCTACCTTTGTGATCAAACACGTGATTTTTGATTTGATAACATTAGAACGTCCCAACGTTTATTTCTTGGCAGAATTTCGAAATCATCGTTTTCTTCATCGTGAAAGCTTCCCGACGCGCCGTACAACATATCGGAACGAGAAGCGCCATAAAATAATTAAACTTTATGGCTTCTCAAAATTTCTCAAAGAAAATCTTTATCGCGTCGTTATAACGTGGTATGCGCGTTATTTACGACGTGTGTCCTCTGTGTGTGTGTGTGTGTGTTTCGTCCTGTTCATCCTGCAATTATATCATCACCAAGAGTTTCAGGTTTTTCCTGAATTCTTGACCATTGAAAATCTCCTTTTTTTTTCAAGTATAAAGTAAATATTTTTTTCTTATTAAAAACAACTTCATATCTATTTGTAATCGCGTTTTTTCGAAAGATGATTTACTCTTTACCATTATACTCTTATTAATTATTGTTTTCGAACAAACTTAAATAAGTGATATTTTTTATACGCCTCTACATGTCATCTCATTCTTCAAAATAAACGATCTTGTTTTAAAAATAAACGTAAAATGACCGAACAAAGTTCTCACAACGAGGCGTTAAACTTAACTTTAACATACAAACGGTTTATGAAAACCTCGTTAGGGTTTAACACTAACGACTCGAAAAGGAGAAGCCAGCCTGCTCGGGGCTGGAAGACGAATTCGTTGTCAAATTGTCTAACAGCGGGGTGGCGGTTATTATCAAGATGGTGTTAGCCTGTATGTGTGTGTGTTAGAGAGAGGCCGACCTCATCTTTTCTCTCGGCACTTCTCATACTGCCGAGGGTGCACTCGATTTATCGCTGAAAATAATCTCGGACGTGTTCCTGCGCTTCCTATCCGAGTCTAGCATCACTCCCGAGTTGTTAACGAGAACCGAGGGACATCATTCTTCCACGTGGCTCCAAATACGGCGTTCGATCGAAATTAATTCGATCACAAAAAAAAAACCACCACGGTTTACAAAATGCGCGTTTCTCCGTGTTAAGAAAAATCTCGAAACGTATGTCCGACTCGGATTGTCGTATATTTTTATTAAAAAACTTGGTACAAGACTATCCTCGCGTCGCCATATATGTATACTCGCGCGATATATTCAAGTGTCGCAATTAAAATTCTGAATCTCTGAATTACACATTTTAATTACGGAAAAAATGATAATCAATTCCGTATCCTTGATGCTTGATTGAACGATTAATTTTGCATGCGTCGACCACGTGGAAATCGAATCAATTGACTTTGATCGTGTTATTCACCGATGTACAGCATCAAGGAATCGAGAATAAAAAGTCTTTGTTTGTCAAGAGAGTCTTTGATCATTTCTTGTAACAAACTCAAGAACAAACGTTTCTTCAAATAGTTCATTTGAAAGCAATAGCGCAAAAAATTTTAAACAGATTTCGAACATCACATATCGGAAATGTTTACCACTGCATCATTCCGCATACCTCAATCACGCAGTCTATTATCGAGAGACTGAGCGCGATTAACTCGATGCAAATGTTTCGCATCAATTTTCAACGGCGCTATCGAAGGAGTAGCGCCGTTGCGGCGACGACCGCCGCGATGGAAAGATCGATCGGCGGTACCGCGATCGTTCGATCAGAGACGCGCGATGCGTTCGATACCTGCGCTCGATATACTTCGCGTTGTCGGCGAACGTCGGCCGCGTTCGCCACAAGTGCCGAAAAAAAAAGCGGACGGGCCGTGCACGCACGCACGCGCGCACGCATGCACGCATACACGTGCGCTCGCGCGCGCACGAGCATCTCGCGGTCTCGGAAGCGGCCGAATGAGGGAGAAAGATGAGAAATCCTGCTCGAGATGAGACGAGAATGACCGGAGGCAGCGCACGCGAGTCCGTAATGATACGCTGCAGAAAGGGAAGGGGAGAGCTCGCGATCAGCTTTGATGGAAAAAGAGAGTGGACAACGCACTCTTGCGCGAGCGAGCGAAATTTCGCGCGCGGAATTGCATACTTTGCGCACACATTTCGTCTCTGATCGCATTCGTCAGATTAAACGAATAAAGTCGATCCGAATGCGGGAAGAAAAAAAATGTTGATAGCAATGAAAAAAAAAATAAATAAATAAATAAAAATAAAAATAGTAACGTGAAATTTTCAAGTAAAATCATTTTTTATTTGAGGTCCGTCGCTCGACGAAAAAATAATATACAATAAAGTTTTGTTATTCAATGCTCGTGGAGTCTCCGTAATTTTGTGACGTACGAAAAAAAACCTTAATCCAATCCCGCTTCTCGCATCAACGCGATCGCCGATGAAATGAGGCGCTTTCAATTTAGTGGCGGTGCTAAATTGAAAGTATTCTGTGCGCGAACGTTCCGAAAGAATCGGAACTAAACTTCGCTATTTTTTCGGCATTGTGCGCAGTTTCGATAATAGTGACAAGCTAAAGCAGATTAGAGTCGCTAATGGAGAATAGACGGATCGCCGATCGGGAGAAAATTATTTCGTTTAGAGAGACAATCGGAGAGGAGGAGATTCGACGGTGCCGCGCGCCGTCTTTGCCGACTTTAATGGATTCAACATCGTGAAATTGGCCCATTGTCTCCAAGAAGAAGAGAACTTGCGTCAAAAGTCACAAAGATCCGGGAGAAAGAAAGACTTCGATCGTGTTTTTTTTTTTTTTTTGTTTTTTTTTGAACGGAAGAATAGACGAGACGTATATCGTCTCTGCAAAGAAGTCCGACAATCAATTTCGATGTCTTCGATCGATCATTCGCTCCGCGTGAAAGCTTTTCTCTTCTTCGGACGCGACAGGGGAAATGGTCCGCCGGCTTTTAGCTCGACTCGCTTCATCCTTTCGCTCGAACTTTCTGCATCCATATAAGGACGCACCGCGCCGCATCGATTCGATTTCAATACGGTTTAATGCATATTAACCGACCGGATGTGAATGACAACGCGTGTCAGAATTGCAAGTTAAAAAACACGCACATTATATATTATAATACGCGCTTGCTGTTTTGTTTATTCCGTTGTACATTGGAACGACGGATTTTTTAAGGAAAGCAGTTTCGAAAAATAAAACACGCGCGCGGATAATAAAGACAGGCGCAGATCGACGCGCGCGAACGGATTTCGAATTGTATTTACAGTTTTCTGGCGAAATAACGGGTCGAGAAAATTCCCCGAGTAAAACATCAGCGATCACGCGAGGAGAGACAGAGAGAAACATTTTTGTGAGGCGCAAACACACACAGACACACATATACGCGATTATACACTATATTGTATCGCGCGTTCGAATTACACGCGCGGTACACAAATTGTCGACAGATAAACGAAGATAATTTGGCGCACACACGAGAAGTGGGGAAGTCGTCGATTATCATAATTCCGCGAGTGCCTCAATTTCCAAATGTGCGGTGGCAACATTTAGCGAGGAATGCGCGCGTATATAAACCTGTTTGCTCCCGAGATCGAGACGCGCCGCCGCCGCGTGCGCGTCAAAAGGGCGCGAAGAAGAGGCGAACGAAGAGTAATATGTAATATATAAGGACGGGGAGGACGCGAGACTCTTCCTTGCTTCCTGTTTGTTACAGATTCAGCTTCCTTCAAAGAGGCAGAAAATATCCCGCCGCGGTAACGTAATTGCGTATCTCAGACAACGTTCGACGGGTTATAACGCAGATACCGCGCGCGATATTAAAGTATTTATCGCGTGTGCGAGGGGGAGAGACGGACACGAGATGTAATTTTACATCACCACGCGCGTGTCGAGCAAGAGTCTTGTTTCTGCGGATCGTTCAAATTTCTTTCGCCCGAGAACGCCACAAATTAGATTCCGCGCGAAACAGCGCGCGTTTTTCCGTTTTCCCGGCAATTTACTTGCGGAACAATTCTTCGACGAGCAAACAAGAGAGCGATACTGACGAAACTAAACTTGAACGATCAAGAATGCACGTACGAACACAATGTTGTACGATTCGCAAAATCGAATGAACGAATTGTAAGGCAACGCGAACGAAATGCGACGCGCATCAATTATCGGCGAAATAAAACACGACGGTAATTTTGCCCCGCGACTCGCGAACATTTTGCCAATTACCGCGCTTCTAAGAATGCCGCAATTTTGATATACGCGTGCGTGCGGTTGCGGTTATGCTCTTAATGGGCCGACGTGCCGTCCGCAATCAGTTTCGTGAATGAAACAGTGTTGCGAGGTACAAAAGCAAAAAAAAAAAACAAAAAACAAAAAAAGGTAAGGAGCAAACGCGAGCGTAAATATCGGCAGAGACAAAGAGATAAGAGCGACGAGGCGATCGGACCAATTTCCGATGCGTGTTTCTCCAAGCAAGCTCGAAAAGGATGTACGCGTTGCACGCGGTTTGCGTGTGACGGAAAATCGAATTCTGCCGCGCGTTTCTGAACAAAACACGTCTGTTGCAAAGTGCGATATCACGCACTTTTATCGCGCATGACTCGTCGTTATATGCTGTTATTTTCCACGCTCATAAAGCGCTCGAAATAAGAATAATGTGTACATGAAATATTAGCATCGGTTTGCGCGTAGTCATTTTGCGACTTTGAGAAAATGCGAAAATTATTATTCCACGTTTGTTAATTGTAAATCAGTGCGCATCGCGGATGTTTGTTCGATTGTTGAATTTTTATAAATGTCATATGTCAAGAATACACATTGACGTTTTTGCGAATATCACGCTCATGCTTGCCAGGCATTTTGTTTAGATATATTCGCACAGATATATATTTATAAATTTTTTATTTATTCTTGTAGTTTTGGTTTTAATAAAATTACGCTGATGTAATTTTATTTTTTAATAAATATATAAATTGCATGGATCGTTCGTATGTAAATATTTTTAATCCATTGCCGTCGACAGCAGTCTTTGAGACGGCCTGCAAAAACAAGCCCAGAATGTTTACAATCACCCCAAATTCTTATACAGTTCTCCTACACACTTGAGATAAAATTCATAAGTTTTATTTCAAAAGTAAGTGAGAAAATATTGTCTAAATCATTATTAAAATTCAGTTCAATTGTCAGAAACAAAAAATTTGGATTCTAGAGTATAACTAATTAGAAAAAAAAACTTGCCAATGGGTTAATGCGGTTTAAAGACGTCGTGTCTTCCCAGACGAAAATAGATATTTTTCACGAAAATCGTTTTCTATCGTTTTACATCATTAATTCTTTTTATTTCGCGCGTTACGTCATACAGTGTGTGCCGCCGCATTTATATTATATAATTCGCGCGGCGTGGCATTTGCCGAGTTCTCACTTTCCCGTCCATCTCTCGACGTATACCTACCGATCCCTTCTTTCTCAGCGCGAGCAACACTGTTGCAGTCGGTGCAACGCGCGCGCAGCACGTCGAGAAAATAAAAAAACACCGCCACCGCCCCGGGAGCACATTTCACGATACGCCGCGCTGGCTCGCTCTCTGTCCGAGAAAGAGACCACCACCACACAGAGCAGGTTGGACAAAGATGAAGAACCCGGGTTCGGTGGGAACCCAAGAAGTTGCTGCCGGTCCCGCTGCCGTTGCGCGCTTCTAGCGATGGGAACCAATCGCGCTCGACTGACTTCTAGTTTTTTTTAACGGAAAGTTTAGAACGGCGCATCAGTGTTACCACGTCGTCTCACCCTTAGGTATACTCGATTTCGAAATCGAGACTTTTCCCTTGTTTTAATAACAATCGTAAAGTCACTTTAAAATCCAAGATGAGAACATTATAATTTTGTACATAATTAAAACTAATTTTTAATAATTTTTTTTTGTTCTTGCGGTCTATATATTAATATATTTAACATATATTTATTAAATTTCTCTCCAAACATCTACTCACGTCATGTTTTTGTTTCACTCGGAAATAAAGAGTTCACGTAAGTATTGATTTATACACGAAAAATATAATCTGAAACCTGCTGATGTCAATTATATACAGCCGAGCCATTGAACCTTCAACGTTTGCTACGTTAACGCCCGAGGGCTAAAATCTTCTTCACACCTGATTACTGGGAGCGGTAAAAAACGGCGACGCGGTCCTAAATTTACCAACGCCCAGGCTCGTTCCACTCTTTCTCGCCACGGCCACAATGTATTAAGTAACAATTACTTGACCGCAAAAGCGCAGCATCAGCGCGCGATTCTCCGGCTGTGCGGCAGCGCGCACCACCGGTCGCGCGCAAAAAATGATATTATTCCGTCAATTGCGATAAGATTCAAGTGTCGATTCAATTGCTACGTACCTTTACCGCCGGCGCAGAAACAGAAGGGCGGGATGATCGGTGGATACGCGCGCCCATCCCATGCGATTACCCCGGCTATTATAAACACACTCTATAAAAGAAGCAACTCGAAGTGATGAGAAAGGCGAATCGCGCGCGGGGCCCCGAAGAGATCGGGAGAAGACGAAGAAGAGATTCTCTTTTGAAAGGGGGTGGAAGTGATGCGAGATAGCCATCGGCACTCCGTGGAAGGAAAGCACAGGAAGATGGTTGTGGAACGGCGGCGGAAAGATGAGAGGAAGAAAGAGAGAGAGAGAGAGAGAGAGAGAGAGAGAGGGAGATGAAGCCACGAGATAGCGAGCGTGGCGGTCGCGTGGCCGCCAGAGAGAGGCGCACATGTTCATGACCATGACTCTCGTGATATTTATTTCGCTGGGATGTTTATCAGTTGTTATATCGGATTTCACATTTCGAAGTCGCACCGCGGCAATATCAGTGAGATACTAATAAATCTACACTCTTTTCGGTTAATTTCAATACATGATTCAATTTCAGTGATTTATAGTTCTCAATGTGTGTCTCCTTCTCTTTCTTCTTCCACTCGCGCTACGCACAATGCGCTAAAAATATGTGTACAATATAGTAAAATTTCCAATGTTTTCTCTCACTTATGTTTCGAAATTCT
The DNA here is from genome assembly GCA_014825645.1 of Pseudomyrmex dendroicus. Classification (NCBI taxonomy): domain Eukaryota; kingdom Metazoa; phylum Arthropoda; class Insecta; order Hymenoptera; family Formicidae; genus Pseudomyrmex; species Pseudomyrmex dendroicus. The sequence goes on from QVNZ01008579.1 coordinate 37,368, forward strand.
GTTTTAATTTCCGATTCAGAAAATTTTGGAAAATCTATATGAAAGCAGATAAAAATTTTATCTCTTGAAATATTCGTTTCTTCGATTTCAATATCTTTTTTTCGTGATGTCTCAATAAACAAATTGAAGACAACACCTTGAATAAGTCATGCAGCAAATCTGTTCCACAATATTTACGTAACGTGTTTTTGTTTTTACAAAAACCGGAATTTTACAGAATTTGTGAAATTTTTCTTCGAAGAATCTTCTCTGCTCGTGATCCAAGTGCAATTTACACACTACGAAGGTAAAATGCGAGCAATCTGTAATGACCGATATTACCAATTTCCAGCAGCATATCGTATATCAAATAACGACAAGGACAAGTGAGATGTAACGATCCCAGCTTCGTCGTTGATTCTGACGCAATTACGGGCGATCTTTATTATCGCACCCACACGAATCAGAGGGAGAGGGGAGTAGACCCATTAGGACTTCTTAAGTATCTTTCCGAAAATATCCATACCGCAGACACACTTTTTCGCGAGATTGTTATTGCGCTTTAAATCTCTTCGGGAGCGCTCGTCGTGCTCGTTTTCAAGGCCGTACTCCCGCTAGCCCCGGGGATATAATTTCAACTTTTAATGCCTGGAGCTTAAGGTGTTCGCGCCGAGGTCTCGTTACCGTGAACTAAAAGCGTCGTGACCGTCGTTGTTTATCCATGCGCACGCACGCGACGCTTTTACGCGCGTAAGTGTTCGCGAACGCATATAAAAGTTTGACAGACGAAAAGGTGCGCGGCGTTTATTTCTCGACCCCGCCGTTTGTTCTCTGCTCGGGAGCGGAGTGATTGGGAGCAGTTGGGTCGGTTTGTAGGTTCGTATGCCACGGGGCCAGTGGGCTCCTGTGCGTCGTGAGAGTTCGTGAAGATGTGTGTGTGTATGTATGTGTGTGTGTGTGGGCGCGCGCGTACGCCATCGACGTGCAAGTCCGCAAACACACGGGGCCTGAGTTTCATTTTTAATTCGCGTTGATCCAAATTGCGTATCGGCGTCGCCGAGCCGAAATGTAAGTAACGAAACACAGTAATAATGTTGTCCGCTTTCGCTAACGAAATAAAAATAACTTTTTTCTCTCTCTCTTTCTCTCTCTGTTTATCCAGCAATTCTTATTTATTAAAATACAAAATTATGCTTCTAGATAAATAATGAATGTATAAAAAAAAAAAAAAGAAAATTCGAGAAAGAGAACACGTAGTATACGTGTTCCCCTTTCTCTCTTCCTTTCGTTTCTCTTTCTCTCTGCGATTCTCTTTTCTCTTCTTCTTCATCCTTCTTTCTCTCTCATTAATAATTGCACCGCCGAAAACCTGTCCGGTTTATACTCCGAGCCGGAGCTCGCAAAGGGAGGAGCTCGAACTCGCTCGTTGCCGCTCGTCTGGGTTACCGGTAATTGTCGGAGCTTCTCTTTCGGGTCCTCGTTAGATCCGCTCCGCTTGACTCAACCGTGCGGATTCGCTGGTTGCCGAAGAGCAGCCTCCGATACCACACAGATCGACCGCAGCCCGTCGGAATTTGCTCGCTCAGAAATTGGTTCAGTTTGCGGTCGCCGAAAATCGAGCGGCACGTGCTTTCTACGATCGGTGCAGAATTGTGAATTATTACATTGTACGATTCTGGTCTACCACTGCGCGATACGTTCGGATTGTTCGAAAAAGTTTACTGACATATCGCGCGCGAGTTGTCGTGAAAAAATGAAAACAATTGTAGAAAGATGTAGTTTATCACATATCTCTTGCAGTTCATGTGATTCTAATTATACAGAACAAACTAAACGACAATTGAACATCAGACTTAAATAACACAAAAACTAATCTCTCGTTCACCAGCAGCAAAGATTCATACTCCGGTAAAGGGCAACGGTAAAGTAAGACTGACGATTTTGCTGAATCTATCGGCTAAGAAGCAGAAGACTTTGCAACAAAAATCAAATCTTTAAAAATTTTAAAGTCGATTATAATAACAAAACCTTTTAATATTGAATTTCGGAATTAAAGTCGACTTTATGATCCTATGTTTCTTTGACACTTTTACTTCTGGCGATATAAAGAATCGATTAAAGCGATAAAAACATTTGACTTTGAATTTAAGGGTCAAGGTCACTTTTGCGACACCCATTATGGGAATAATTTTTTTCGGTCATCACCTAGGAGATCATCTGATGAAGTGACGATCAATAATTTTTCGACACCCTGTACATAATACTCATGTAAATACACCTATAACTTACCCGAGTAGAAAATGATTAAGGTTTGCCTACATTTTGTTCAGGACGCGATCAGGTAATTTCATGGCTTGCCTTATTGTGGAAAGCCTGATCCGGTGTCTACTACGGTATCAGGGATACCGTATTATTTGACACGCGTGGCATTCCTGTTAGCGCCGCAATGAAGGCTGCTCTATTAGCGCTTGATTGAGGAAATCTTTATGCGACTCTGATTGAGTTTTCTCTAAAATTCTCTATCCGCGAATGTGCGCATGGGAACTATATTGAAATGATCAGAATCACGCATCGAGAGTGTAGTGAAAATTTTAGTCACAATTTTTATGTTGCAATTTTTATAGCTATTTGTGTAGTGTGTGGAATAACAAATAATGAATCGTGCGGAAGAAATTAGAAAATTAACACAAATATATACGTGTTAAAAGGTTTCGTGCGATTCCAAAAAAAGATACGTACATATTACATTAATTATTTGTAAGTTAGGTTAAGTTATTATTATATGTAAAGATAAATATATATACATATGCATATCCTAAGGCTGTCAATTCGTTCTCGAATCTAGGAACTTATATATGTATCAGAGTATTTCGAATCCATTTGAATCTAAATGTAAATTATTATAGTTTAACAATTAATAATTAATAAAGCATCTTCTTGGGCTCTGAAGTTCCTAAACTAATAAATATATGTATATACCGTCATTAAGAGCCGTTTGCAGTATGTGCGGAATTATTCTTGTACATATATGTATGCATATTGTATATGTACGTGTTCACAAATAAATTTTTTACACGTGACATAAATTTTCGAATTGAAATTTCAATTCTAATTTAGTCTAGAAACTAATTTAGTAATTCTATATTTATTAGTTTAGAAACTTCAGAGCCCAAGAAGATTCTTTATTAATTATTAATTGTTGAATTTACTGGTGGAAAGAAGCTGTATTACAGCTGGTGGAAGAAGCGGTATTACAGTATCAGACCATCTTCGATAAATGTACAAAGTATTGCGAGACAAACTCTAAGTGCCTCGGTGGCCTAACAGGGAAGGCAACGGCACGGAAAGTCGGAGATTCCAGGTTCGACTCCTAACTGAGGAGTTTTTTTCGCAATATTTTAAAATTAGTTTAGGGGGTATACGAGAATACTTTATATACGTGATGCAAATTTAGCATCTTATATGATTTAGAATTGAAATTTCAATTCGAAAAACTCACGTGTAAAAAATTTACATGTGAACACGTATATACATATATATGCATACATATAAATACAAGAATAATTCGGCACAACATCCTGCAAACGGCTTTTAATGACCGTATATACATATATTTAGTAAATAAGTAAATTAAAACGGCTTAAAAATAAATCTTAAAAAATAAATTGAAGCCTGTAGTCCACTGGTGGTGGTGGTAGTTTAAATAATGATTAAAATCAAATGATTGCTTGGAACGTTTCGATCGTTTTTATTGCGATCATCATGAGCCAAAGCGTATAAATTCAAAAGAAGCGATTATATGTCAGCAGCCATTTTGAGAAGAGTCACAAAACAAGATGTGGCAAACAAGCAAACATTTGTGTTCTTCATTATGATTTGTTCAGTCGCCAAACAAAAATCTACAAGACTCATCTCTAAACTGCTAACGGACAATCACGCAGGGCAGACGTTGTACGACTTTCACAGGCAACGTGTGAAAAACAAGTTTTTCTTGTTTTTCATCAAAAATCTTGTTTTTCACACGTTGCCTGTGAGAGTCGTACAACGTCTGTCCTGCGTGATTGTCCGTTAGCAGTTTAGAAATGAGTCTTGTAGATTTTTGTTTGGTGACTGAACAAACCATAATGAAAAACACAAATGTTCGCTTATTTGCCACATCTTGTTTTGTGACTCTTCTCGAAATGGCTGACATATAATCGCTTCTTTTGAATTTATACGCTTTGGTTGATGATGATCGCAATAAAAACGATCGAAACGTTCCAAGCAATCATTTGATTTTAATCATTATTTAAATTACCATCACTACCAGGCTTCAAGGTCTTCAATTTATTTTTTAACATAAATTTAGTATTATAGTTTAATTTGAAAACCAGTTTTGAAAGTCTAGACTAATCAAAGATAATTTTCACGTCTAGAGTGACGCGAAATTATTTAGGATCAAATAATGCGCTGTTTAGAACTTGCATCAATATTATTATTAACATTTACGTAAGACGTGCATAAGACTGTACGTTTATGAAACAATTGATTTTAGATAAGCATTATTCAATATCAGGATCATCGACGTCTACCGCTGGTCAAGGTCATCGCTCACTCCGAGTCAAGAAAGACAATGCAACAGAAAAAACGGATATTATACATTAAAAGATGACTAGATTTTATTTATTTAACGGTTTTGCATTATATAGACTATTCCAGGTTATGTCAAACTTTATTAGTACATTCTATGGGTCTATATAAGGTAAAAATGTTATATTAACACAGGTTCATTAACATTTTATTGTTAAAATTTTAACTAATGTCCAACATTTTCTTCTTATCTAAATTCATAGAATGTACTAATAAAGTTTGGCACTTTTAAACCTGGGACACGCTGTTATATATTACATTATATTAAATTATTAATATATGTTAATATTATATAATATTGGGTCGGTGGAAAAGTTTTGCGGATTTTTAGTATAAAATTTAAACACAAAATCGACATTTATAAAAATTAATTTAGTCCACAATG
>QVNZ01008580.1:0-29875 GCA_014825645.1 Pseudomyrmex dendroicus
AAGATATATTACAGGTCGAAGATACAGAGAGAGAAGAGAATATTTCGAACATTAGATTTAGATTGAGAATATTACAGAAATTTTTATTATTTCTTTTTAGATAAAAATTCTCTCATCTAACGTGTACAAGATTTATTGTTTCTGTGAGCGCGCGTTCTTTGAAGATACACGTCTATACCTGTATAAATCCTGCACAACGCCAAGTTATCCTCGAGCTTGGTTTAGCAGCGACTATATACTGGAATATGTTCGCCAATACAGGGGAAGATCCGATATAGGATTAAATCGTCACGGAGTTAGTTATATGGTACATGAGGATACCCGCTCGTCGCGCGAGATCGGATCGAATTATATCTCCTTCCTCGCTGCCTCATCCTCTATTTGCCTGTAACAGACGGTGTCTTCTTCTTCCTCATGGAGAAAATCGTATTCGAGGATGTCGCGCAAGTTTGAAGATGATGTCTACGGACCTCATCGCCGCTGAGATTCTGCAACCCTTATCACCTTTCTCGTCCTCGGCATAATAAGCACAAGGTAAAGATATCCCTAAGATTTTCCGTGGATGGTGGACACACCATTTACACGGTAAGCATATTTAATTACATGTAAAACTAAAACTTCAAGTGTCTGTTGTCGGAATATGAATTAAAAAAACAAAAATGTAGACCTAATGTAGACCGTAATTCTAACATCGCCTAGATGTTACGAAGGCTGCCAGGATGGTCGATATCAGGAACACAGCTATAATCTCTTAACATGTTGGTTGGTTCGCAATGTCGAAGCTAGATTAATGCAGTAGCTGAAACTGCATCAGGTAACTACATGCATAGGTATTAAGTACGTGCGTTAAGCGTAAGCTAAATTTCGGATTATTATCGAGGAATTCTTGATAAAAAAAAAAAAAAAAACTGAAAAGCGATTTCGACGTTCTTATTGAGTCTCACATCTATCATACTTGTGCATCTAATCATACCTGCGTAAATACACGTGAATTAATAAATTTCTATTTCTTGCGATCTTTTTTGTCTCTTTACATCTCTTTTTTATCTCATTTCTTAAATCTCTTTTTTAATTATTAGAAAAGTATAATCTATCTACACAGACGTAACGCGCGTTCATTAGACATTCTGGCGGGGACGTTCGTAACTCCGTACAACGTCTAATGAACATCTAATGAAGGCCTTGTACAGAATGTTTGCTGCGTGCGCGATATGTTGCGTGTGTGTGTAATATAATATAAAAAAAAAAAAAAAAAAAATTTTGCGCGAAACTTACGAAAGCCGGACTCGCGCGCCGGAGTGTAGAGCGTATCACAGACGCCGGATTAATTGCTACCGGGAGATGAGATGTGAAAAGCAAAAGAAGCTTTCATCGCCCCCCGGCCTTTATCCACCTATGCGAAGAGATCCGTGCAGAGAGTCGCGCGTGCGGCGCGCTATCCGGCGTGATTAAGAATTAAATATTTATGAGAGCGCTCACTCGGTCCCGTTTCTATTGGGCTTCCTTCAGGAATTCACGTTGATAGGGCACTCTCGTTATGAATAGAACGACGCAGAATTGCGCGAGATGCTGGATAAGCACGCTGAAAGCGGACAAAAATAGTCTTCCGTCGGCGCCTTCGTTTTCTCTCTTTCTCTCGGTTTCTCTTATGCCTTCGTTGTAACTCCGGAGACGACTCTCTGTGAAGAGTCTTAAGAGGCTCCTTAATAATAAATTCCTCCATGAATGACCCGACCGTCGTGTCGCCTCTATGTAAGTACGTTTCCAGACGAGCTTACAAATTCTTCGTTTGTGCGGAAACAACTCTGGTTTATACTTGATCAAGTGCAATGTTTACCGATCTTCCCGCGGATCCGTAAACATTTATTATACGCAAACAGCGCTTGAAGGAACATATATTGCTTGTACATTTTGATCGCCTACATAATTGACCGCGTCTATTTTCCAACGCGTCGTCGTTCAGGTCTTTTGTATCCAACGCTCTCTTCACACGTGTTTCTTTACGGTCGCCCACGGTTTCTTCGCTTTTATTCAGTCTTTTTTTTTTTTTTTAATTCCTTTTTTAGAAGTCTATTTGTTACACGGGAGATCTAAATACGTTTTATGTGAGAATTTTTATTTTTAAATGTGTGTTTTTTTAATAAGAAAATTTAACTTTTTGCAAAAGTACGTGTTTTTTTTTGTGCATTGGTGGTTTGTTGTCGTCACGAGAGAACGTTTTATTCGCGATACGATCTTCGGGTAATTGCCGTCGTTGTTATAACGCGATTAAACGTCACGATAATCGTTTGACTATAGCCGCGCGCGCGACAAGTCGATCGCCAGGAGACAAGAGGACTTTGAGCGGAGAAAGACAACAGTAGCAACAGGTGGCATCAAAAATTCATTCGTGATGGGTCCTCATCAACAGGGGACATCCGTTTCCGGAGGACATCACTCCACCGTCTTAATTATGATTTCGGAGCGTAATTAGCGTTTGACAACCGCGTCACAAGTGCGTCATTAGGATAATGCGCGCTGTGCCGCGAAAATCGCTTTACCCACTGTTCGAGTAACTGATAAATATGTCATTTTGTGAAGCGAGGAATTCCTTGAGATAGAACATCTTTTCCATCCCGATGATGCTCGGAACCATAATCTTTCCTCTTTAATATCGATAAAATACCAACACGAAAGAGTTTGCAGGAGTGGATAAAAGATCGAGGAGAGCGCACGTTAAATTATAAATGTATGAAAACTCGCGTTTCTTTCTCGTAAGAAAAATTTTTCCGATAAGAAGAGAGTTTATTTATAACTGCACATATATATATGTAAAAGAGAATATAAAATATTTCTTACATATCTCGCCGTCTCGCGTTCTCGATTTGATACATGATAAAAAATTGTAGCTAATAATAGGGACATAGAAATGCTTCGGTGAAAAATATATGAATATCGGTGAAATTTTGAAAAGATATCCCGCTCACAAACTTGGAAATTTTTATAGCATTAAAGCAGTAGAATTCTGTAGATATTCGTTAGAATATTTCGCATACAAATTTTGTTTTCTCTTCCAAAGGAAAAAGAAATCGTATAAGAATAATTTATTTTCGACTACTCGAAATTCACGATAATTCAGTAGCTCGGATATTTGACAATTTGTGTGAGAAAAAAAATAATAACTTTTTCAATATCATCGTCATACTATCCATCCAATGAGTTTAGTCCACAAATATTCTCTTGTGCAAGCGAGCGCCGTGTTCGATTCGACAACATCAATGATCTGTCTTCCGACTTGAACGAACATTCCCAGTGTTTTGAAAACCGGGGCGATGGTCGAGTATATGCTCGACAAAAGCGAAGGTTGCTGAACTATTGACAGCTCATTTCGATCTCGCGAAACTTTCAGAGCGGTCGGTCTCAAATTACGAGCCGTCCGACTTATCGAGTTCTCGTAATCGTCGTCCGCAAACCGTTCGACACGAGATGATAAAGCCGCCGCACCTTCTCGAACGGGGGTGCCGTTCTGTTTCGATTGCTCGAAAATCGTCGGGATGGCGAAAGAGAATTCTCGATTTTCGTGCGGCATTTGTCGGCGCAAATCTCGTTCGAGTCGCGACGAAAGAAACGGATGTATCGTTCTCGGTGAAACGTCCTTTCCGGCTAGCAATTCTTCCTCTTCCTTCGACCGGGGATAACGTTGTTTTTTCGTATCGCTTCCTCCGGCTGTTTTGAAGAGCGCGATCCTTTCAACGGCTTTTCTTCCGCTTGCTCGAGATTCAAGAAGAGATCGCTCAGCGCCTACGAATCTTCTTTCTTTTCCCCGGAGCGAATCGCGAGATAATTTTCCGTGCTCTCGCCGAGATGTTCTCGAATTTATCAGTTTCACCGGATCACAGGATGAATTTTCTTTAGAATTCATCGGTCTTACGACCGTGCGGCGATCCGTGTTCGCGCTTACCAGCCGGAAGAGTAAACGCCGCTCCGCTGAGCGACTTCCGTTCTTGTTCGAGAGAACTCGTCGTCGTGCAAGATCTCTCGTCATTCCGCGACTGCTTGAGGTCCGGAGATCAAATAACGATCCGTCGACTCTCGGGTTTTCTCTTCGCGGCGACAAGAACCATCGAAAGGGAAACCGATGATCGTCGAGCGATCTCCGGCATTCTACGCGAGCGACCTCGAGAGAAAATGAACGCCCGAAAGCGCTCTCGATGACAGAATCACGATCGCTCGTCGGAGAACGTAAAACTTTACGACGCGTGTCCTTCTCCTCCTCCTCCTCCTTGCCGTGCGTTGATCCGAAACCGATTTTGTCGTTATCCCCGGGACTAGGCGTCGAATTAACGGCGCGCAAACTCGTTCCCCGCCGAGATGAAAATTCGCGTATTTTGTCCGTGGAATCTTCTTTACGGTCAAAGAATTTCGATCTCGTCGCTGGTGTTTGTTGTCTGAAATTAATGTTTGCACGCGTGTCATTTCGCGCAACTGTGAAGAGCCGAATTGTAATTATTTGAGATTTAAAATAATAGTGAACGATGAAAGTTTGTTTAAACTTTCTTACGTGAGAGTAAGTTACGAGCTACACGACGCGTTGAGATAAAAAAAAAAAAAAAATGCTTCAATCGCGAAGCATTATTTAACTACAAAAAAAAAAATCTTATTTACTGAAAAATATTTATTCTCACCTTCTCTCGGCGTAAGGAAAAGATATAATCTTTTTCCCCTCATTAATTTTGTCGTCTTTCACTTCTTTCTTTGAGATACTTCGTAAAACGCGCCCGGCTCTACTCATTATCCCCATCTCTCCGCTCTTCTGCTTCCGAATTATTTTCAATCTGATCCGTCGCTCGTCAAGATCGCGTTTGAATTCCTCCGAGACGGCAACAGCCTTCGTTGCTGCCGCACGAGATCGTTTCTCTTGTGAGTGTCGCTTCTTCCTCCGTGTTTCCCCGAGCGTCGTCGTCGTCGTCGTCGTCCCATCGACCATTACGTTCTGCGGAAATGGATTTTGCTGGCTTTTCGTCACCCCGACGACGTTGGACGTGTTGAAACAGTCTCTCAACGTCGTGGCGAGCGACGACGCGGATAGATTCCCCGACAATCGGTCGCTTATCCCGAGCAAATAGTCCGCCCAACAGTAACCCAGTGCCACCTCTTCCTCGTACGTCTTGTATATTTTCCACCAATATCGGAGAGTTCGTCGCAACAACGCGACGGGATCCGTCCTCTGTCCGCACTCCGCTGATCCCAACATCAACGTGAGCACCAGAGCGGAAAGTATCGAAATCGTGGGCGACATCGATTTGCGTCTCTCGTATTTTCTGAAGAGGACAGAAATGGATACGAACGATCATACTTTCGGACGTGCGCGCATAAATCGATTCAATCTTGTCAGTGGCGGAAAGATCGGTATACCTCCATATCGCGAAAAACGTCCGGGCGACTTTATTCCGAAATATATACTTCTCATCTTTATATCCGCGAGCAAAGAAAGGTAAACTTGAGAGACTTTATATTTTCCGTGCAAAAAGCGGGATCGTCTATTCAATCGTGAACACATCGCGACGTTTTCAAATCACGTTTTCAATGGAACGCAAAATCACACATCACACGCAGTAATTTTTACAATTTTGATTGAATACGTTAAAATCTCGGAAAAAAAATATCTCCGTTACAATAATGATTAAATATTGACATTACGGAAGGGGATGCGCACGTGAAATTTAATGGACGATGAGAGAAAGAGAGACAGAGAGAGAGAACAGAGATTGGCGCGGCGATTAATCCGGCGATTGCGGGATTGAAGAGAAAAAAAAAAAAATATAGAAAAATACCTCTACGTGTGTTTTACATCAAAGCTCCAACATCCAGTGGAATTTCCGAGCGCGGAGAGCATGTCTTTTTGCGTCATGATATCCAAAGTTTGTCGATAACGAGCGCACGCTCGTACACGCTATGAGAAAAATACAGCGCGCGCGCGGTCAGATCGCACAGTTTTTTTATGTAACGAGTGTGTAGAACTTAAAAGCTGTGGGACGGGGATGTAATCGGATACGTTGAATTGCGTTACGTAAAAAACAAAAAACAAAAAACAAAAAAAATTCGAAGAGACTGCCGAATATTCGTTCGGGAATATAGAGATTTTCCTCTCGTAACGCTGAACAGTCAACTGACCAGCTTTTGCGACGAGGATTCCCGCTATGCGCTTCGCGATTAGCGCCGAAAGTGCGTAACCTGCCTCGCAGGCAGGAATCCTCCCCCTTTCTCCGCGCGCGACTGATGCATCTTCCAGGTATATTATAAATCTTCCTCTTGGTTTTTTTTTCTCCTTTCAGTCGATGCAAGTCTCGCGAGAAGCTAACGGGATTTCCTCGCGGAGAAAATAAGGATGACGTCGAGAAGGTTGCATTCCTCGAGCGGTGTTAGAGTATGGGTCAACCGAGGAGAGAAAGAATCTCGGGGCTACCTTGTAGCGCGCGTGCAGTACGGAGGAATTTTTTAAGAATCACTCGCGTCAGACGGACGAGCGCGAGGAGAGTAGCAAAAAGTGAGACGCGCGAGCGTTAAAGCGTTTCGAGTTTTCTGTATTGAAGAAAACAAGGGAAAACGGGCGCAGCAAAAGGCGACTGTTGTCAGCGGGAAAAGTAATAAAAGGGGATTATGCCGTATACACGGACAATCATCACGGTTTAATTGGAGGAATTTAAGCGAGAAGAGAGGAGTTTGAGAGAACTATTTCTCTCGCGAACTTTGCACTTGGGACTTCTATTAAATGCATGTTCCGCTTAAGACTTTTTGCGCGGCAATTTGTTTCGTCTTAATAAAACCCTCGACTCTTCGAATACATTACAAGCGGAACAAATCCTTTTCACTTGTGCCGGAGAAAAATGTTCCCCTTGTGTAAACAAAAAAAAAAAAAAAAAAGTTATTAACAAATAGAATATCTGCCAATTTATTTAAAACGAATTAATAGATATGTTATACGCGTTTACTTTGTGCGCTACAGATGAATTTAGTGAAGATACATAAATGCAGATTTCTCGGTATTAAAAAAAAAAATAGAAAAGCAAGAGAGAGAGAGAGACAGTTACAATCCGTGCGGAACATTGCGCGAGCTTTAATAAGTACGAATTGGTCAGAAAACCAATTAACGAGTTACTGGATCTTTATCCTCTGGCAGCGAGATTCACTGTCTTTTATTCGTTCCCCTTTCGTCTGCCACGAAATGAAGGCGTTACGTACGTTCGCCGCTAATTAAAAGTGAAAGCTATTAACTGTCACGCAACCCTTTTTTTTTTTTTTATACGACTTAAATTTACGGTATCGCGAATCCCGCCTTTTCACGACTCATTGTCAGCGATTAACGAATTGAAGTTCTCAAATCCCAAAAATCGGACGGCGAATACATTCAATTTTATTTCTTTCACGTTTTTGTTTGTATTTCTCTCGGACATTTCTTTATTATTAAATCGACAGATGAAATACGGCAGAAGCGTCAAATAAGAAATTGAGAAGATTATAAGAGGAGTTTGAATAACAACGTGGTGAAAGTGCGTTGAATTCCTCTCAATTGATCTCGTAAATTGCGTAAACACAGTTTCGACCTATGGTTTCGGTCCATCTCAGTGCGTTTGTTACATTATTAATTAAGAAAGTATCGCGCGCGCGATCTTTAACAGCGAACTTCGTCTATCGTCGAGATCGGACCGAAACCGTTCGCACACAATCTGCGAGATCAATTAAGGGAAATTTACCGCAACTTTAATCGTGTTATTATTAGTTTCCATGTATTGTTCTTTACCGTCTAATTTGTTACTTGGATTTATTATTCAAATTTATATACATGTATAAAATCTCCCGTCTCGTGTGTGAGTTTTCACACATGTGAGAAGAAAGAAATATTTCTTTGAAAAATATCTTTTTTTGTGTGCGGAAAAAAAAAATTCTGCATTACATCACGGTATATTTACTGATACGAAACCCGAGATTTATACAAGTTCATAAATTTAAAGCAGCGAGCTTGCGCGCGGGTTACTCGCGATAACTCGCCCGTGAGTGCGAGGGGTTAAATTACACGTTTCTCATATAACGCGTCTTCTTTTTGCTTCTTCTCGCTTCTTATCCTCTCGTCGCTCTTTTCTTCACGGAGCTTTTCTTCCTCCCGTCGTCCCGCGGTTTTCCACGTACGTGGTAAGAGTGGATCGGAAAAAAGCGCTGTCGAGAGCGGATGATCCGCGTAACCCACACTCACCCCCCCCCCTTCCCGTTGATTCTGGACTCTCTTTTCCTTAAATCCCCCGCGAAACACGACGAGAAAGTGATAGCGCTGCTTCTCTCAACCATTTTCGTCACACAACGCGCTTCTCATGTTCTCTTTCGCGCACGATCGTCCTTCCTTTCGTTCGCCGCCTCCCATCTACCTACCTATCTACCTCTTTACACACCACTTTGTCTTGCGCGGCCGACAGTTACATCGACACCCACTCGTCCTAAGCCTGGCCGGCAATTCTCGCCGTGGAGTGGTACAGCGCAGATACGAGTACAGGGTTGGTCGTTCAGGACGTGCTCTCCTGGAGCACGTCAATTCCACTTGCAAGAATACAGGAATAAAATAATTGAAGACTTTTCGCGATGATCAAATCTGTTCCTTTCTTTTTCTCTCTCTTTTTCTCTCGTCTTTCCTCTCGCTGTTAACGCGATCAGTTTTTTTTCCTCATTAGAAGGAGCGTTAATTGATCCTAACGATTAATTGCGCCGTTTGTAAAAATATATTGTATATGAATTTTAATTTTTATTTTGCTGTGTAATTATTTACCACAATGACCTGATTGTGTAATTTGTTTTGTTTTTCAAACATTCTCGCGTCTACTTTGCGTTAGAAAAACCCGAGAAATTTGATTCAGAGGTAGTTTCATATTTAGTTTCAGTTTTTGTAGATGTTTCTGTTATATAAGAGTTACATAACGAGAAAAAAAATTGGTTAAAAGCTTTGACCATAAATATATATACATACGTATACATGGTCACACGCTGGCTTTTAGCAGCAGAATATTAAGACTCAAGTTTTTAGACTCTTTGCCGCGTCACAAAAGGAAAGGAGGGGAGCGGGGAGATTACATCGTAAATTAGCTCTTAAATTCCATGTGAATTTTAACTAAATGATAAGAGCAGCAAGTCGGATAAGAGGCAGCATCCAGAAGGACGGGGAATAAAAAGCGTTGTGTTACGTAAGCAAAGTCGCTAGAAAGCTGCTTTCTCGCTTGTTTTTTTTTCGTACCGCGTCGATTGTTGTTAATTTTTCATTATATTTCAACATCGGATACGCTAATGAAATAGAAAAAACGTTTGATTAACGAACATATCTCGAATAAAATCAAGTATTTGAGATCGTATCTCTTTTTCTCTCTCTCTTTGCGAGAGAGATCTGATATCGATGTTTGAAAGACATGGGCTTCCGTCGTTGTTAGAAGAGAAGCGGATCGGGAAATATATGACGTTTGATAAATCCGCTCTCTCCGTGCAAGAGATATCTCATGATAATGAAATTTCTCTCGCACCTCTCGCGTTTTATCGGCATTTTCTGACACGGTGTTCAAAAAATCTTGACAAAACCGGACGCGATAATGAAAACAAAAAAAAAAAAAAAAAAAAAAAAAGAGAGCAAGAAAACAAACAACGCTCAGAACATTTTTCAATTTCCGTGGATGAAAGAGATTAGAAAAACTTATTCTTTCTTCCCTGATATTTGCGACGCGGTTTATATCCCAGCTCAGTATCTTATTAGGTAATTAATTACACAATTCGTTCCACAATTTTCGATTATCATTAAAGATAAATCATGGCAAAAAGATTTGTTAATGTTTTTTTAGTTTTGTTGATTTGCGAAATAATTCACACATGTTAGGAAATAAATTTCGAGATCGGCAGAGACTATCGCGCAATTAAATTCATTCGGTGCTCGATGCATCATTTCAGCACCCTCTACCAGTTTTGTACGACGAGCGTAATGTCGAGTCTACTCTCGAAATTTTCCGTATTTTCAGTTATAGTTGTGATTGTTATTATCTTTTTACGGTGTAACTTCGTTATGATATCGCGCGATGCACTCAGGACTACTCGTTACGGTGAACCGTCGGTTTCATTATTGTATTTCTCACTCTCTCTCTCTCTCTGTCTTTCTCTCTCTCTCGCTCTCTCTGTAGTTATCCCCTCCGAAACACAGCTGTCACTCCCAGACGCTCGAGAAATGATGACCGCGGCTTTCGTTCCGCGCGCGACATTGCGCGCGCGCGCGCGTCTCGAGAGATAAATTTTATCGCGCGCGCGCGGATACAGCTCGAAAATCGCTACTTGAAATCCTTAACTGCAAACGATTTATTATGACGGTAGTAATTATTGCAGAGTCCGGAAGGCTCTCTCCGAACGACGAAGGTAGGATTTCCTCCTTCGCGTTGTGAAATAACGCGCGCGATGTCATCCGTTCTTTTATCCCTTGCTTTAAATCACTGTCCTTCTCGCACCTTACGCGAATTGAGCTTTTCTCGTGCAAAACCCTACCTTGTAATGAACACTACGTAGAATATTGGAGTGATATCTTGTAATTTTTCAGACTTGAGAAACATTTGCCTATATATGTATATACGCGGCGCGTATAAGTACGTGGTATAATTATTCATCAAGAGTTGCGACAACTCTCTCTCTCTCTCTCTCTCTCTCTCTCTCTCTCTCTCTCTCTCCCTCTCTCACTCTCTCTCTTTCTCTTGAAATTCATTACAACGATGTACCAGTAAAATCATTCCCGCGCGCGATATTAACGAATTTGTACATTTTACGCGAACGCGCTCATACCGCCGTAATATTTTACGCCCGGAGTATCGGATTAACGTAGTATCGGATTAACGTAACGCGGGGAGGAAACATCCCGAACGGTGGCTCGCGTCGTCGGTGGCGCGGCATAATCGCGTTTTGCAAAGTTTCTAGCGCGCGAAAAGGCGTCCTCCTCGTCGTAACTCGAAAGAGGGGGAGGAGAGGGTGTCTATTCTGAAGAGGGATTTGCGCTGTTTTAAGACCTTACTGCGTCCCCTTCCCTCCCTCTTTCACCCGTCGTAAAGATAAAAGCGGCGCGGTGGTGTGTCGAGTTTGAAATTCGATTCATTAATCTGGCCGCCGCGAAAACGACCGCGAAATCGATCGAAAGAAGAACGCTGTCGCGCAAATTAGAGCGACCTCCTCTCCGACCTCTCGAGCGCCGCGCGAGGTATAAACGAGAAAAAAGGAACTTCCAACGGCAACTTTATTCCACCTAACTTTGCTCCGCCGTCGGTTTACGACTCCCTGAATACGGCCGGCTAATTAACGGCGCTTCCTTAGCGGGCATACTGGGAGTAGCCAATTTCATTTCCGTTTCCCCTATTTCTATTTTTCCTCTCGGTTAAGCGGTCTCGCTACCGTAATTCAGGGTTACCACTCGGCGCGAGTGTCTCTTTTCTGTAGAATATCTAAGGTCGACACACACACACACACACACACACATACACACACTCTATGTTTGTGCATCTTCTTCTTCGCTCGAGAAGAAGATTCGCTTTTCTTCATCCTTTTCGCTCGCTCGAGAAACATCACTCGTCCGTTTGTTTTCTCGGAAAGAAAACCATCCGTCGTTTCGGACGAGATGCGCGCTTCGTTGTGTGATTGATGTTTAAATTTGCAAAATACGCGGACCGACTGATGCATCACCGCCGTGACAAATATAACGCACGGAAGGGCTTTCAATTTTTCTAATTTTCTTATTTGTTTACGTGTGTAATATATATTTGTTATATTTACATACATATAGGTAAATGTAAATAAATATTCTCGTCTTTTTTCCACGATGGAAATGATCTTTTGACATGCGAAGAGAACAGTTGCTGCAAAAAATGACGTAGAAATTGAGGCTGTAACTTTTTTTTTTTTTTTTTTTTTTTTTTTGTGATGAATCTCTGTGCGATTGCGTGTGCCGCGCCTAAATATCACAACGTGCGGTCTGCGTAGAATTCGTCAACTGAATAGACTGACTATACTCCGTCTCTTGATTTGATTTGATTATATCCGTGACTATGGTTTGACGGGTGGTACATACTACCCTATTCATTAATAAGACAACACAAATGCGCGCTCCATCCACGTAGACGCACTAATCACCAGTGTATTGTACTAGAGAGAATGTATCGAGAGAATTATTCCTCGATACATTCAAAATTCTCTTCTTCTTCGATCAATCAATCTTTCGACATTAATCGCGAGCCAAAGACCGGCGTTCAAGTTGTTACAAATGTCACACAATCTCAAGTATCGAGAAAAGTTCGCGTTAAAAAAAAAAAAAAAACTAATTTCCAAACTTCGTCAATGTTGTCGTGGGAGGTAACCCCCCGCGTTGGGTTTTGCGGAAATGCAGCGCTGCAAGTTTAACGAGCTTGATCGAATCGACATGTTCTCGGTCGGCTTTAATTAATCGGAGTGATGTTTCAATTCGAGTGAGACAGTCACAAA
Organism: Pseudomyrmex dendroicus; assembly: GCA_014825645.1. Classification (NCBI taxonomy): domain Eukaryota; kingdom Metazoa; phylum Arthropoda; class Insecta; order Hymenoptera; family Formicidae; genus Pseudomyrmex; species Pseudomyrmex dendroicus. Next base: position 12,511 of record QVNZ01008580.1, read on the forward strand.
TCACGTCGCCGCGCGTGAGAATGAATGCGAGAGAAAAGGCGCGGAAAAGAAGAATCGGAGATTCGGAGGAAGTGGTCTGACGGTATATAATCGTCTTGTGTCCCGCCGTGTGACGGTTTCCGTAGACGGTCTTCCTCGTTAAGGATCGTAAATAACGGCGATGGCGACGATAACGATGCAATTTACGCCCGTAAGCAATCGACGTTTTGCGTCGCTGGAATTGGAATTTTTTCGCGAATTTGCACGATTCTTATACGCGTGGCACACTTTTTCGCGCCTTAGCGCGGCGTCGATAAAGAGACCCTCCTCCTCGCGAATCTATCGACGAGTGAATTACAATAGCGGGACAACGTACGGGTACTTTATCATCCGCGCACAAGACGCAGAGCGGTGGAATAGTCAGTTGCAATAAAATCGGTATATAACACTCAGCTTGACAGCTATGTGTATATTATATACATACATATATATATATATATATGTCTCATTATATATGTCGATGAGAAAATAGATGTGAAAATTTTCCAAAGTTGAAGAGAATTATGCGAAAAACTACTTTTAAGAACAGACGGCGAAAAATAAACATTTAGAAACGCGCGGGTCTTATTTATACACGCAAAGTTTATTCAAGAGATTAATGGCACATTAGCAAGTTGTTTGTGTAGTATACGTACTATATTTTATGTGTTTTGGAGTTATACTCGAATCATTAAATATGTATACGGAATGCACTCAGATTCCGTTTATATTTTTTTTTCAACCAACTTTTTCAACGAAAATATTTCAATCCTCGAATATTCGATTTTTTCAAAGCTTACCTATGTGTGTAAATTTGAACGGACTTAATGAATATTATAAACTTGAATAAACTTGGCTTCAGAGTATATGGTCACAGCGTACGGATATTTCGCTCGCGCTAATGATTTTCCTCCCGCTCGTTTATACTTCCTCGTAGCGAAGCACCCGATTTCTCAGAAAGTATGGAACAGATATGAACAATTTAAGTTTGAAAATGATTGAAAGCTCCGAGAGGAAAAAGAGTTTCAAGCGTTAACCCATTAGAGAGAGATTCATGCAATGTTAAATGCGAGAGCGATGTGCTACGCGAACTTGGGAGGTTTTTTTTTCCTCCAGCAGCCTAAAAGCGCGATATTTTAATGAAAATCTTTCTTCTTCGTCCTACCGATGCGCTCGTTACTGATTTTAATTAGAAATCTTGCCGAGAGAAATAAAATTTTTATTTAATTTATATTGTTTATATACGCGTCGGAAAATATTTTTTTCACAAAAAAGAAGCCAAAAAAACTCAACAACATAAATATAAAATATATATATATATATTACCAAGTATTATTTCTTTTCATCTCTTTTATTAAACTAATAGTGTAAAAATAATAAAAAAACAATTGTGTGTGTGCATTTGTAACTAGAAACATATACAGCAGATTAAAACATATTGCTTCGAGTTAAAAAAAACAATCAATCTACAAAAAAAAAAAACAAAGTAAAAAACTGTTTTTTTGTTATCTTGTCGCAACAAACGTTAAATTTCGCGCAACAAATATATCATCGATTGTTTTTCGCGCGTACTAGAAATCCGCCTCTCTCTCTCTCTCTCTCTCTCTCTCTCTCTCTCTCTCGAAGAGAGTTGACAGATTCATCTGACTATATACGTACTCGGGAAAGCTCAAGGAATTAGCTGGGCGATCGACGATACCACTCCACGGCGGCAACACATAGCCGCGCACAAGCGCAAGTCGCCTACTTCGCGAAGCGAGACGCGTGGATGACGTCTGTCTCCAGCAGCTTCGGTGGAGGAAGAGAAAGCGAAAGACGGAAAGACAGAAAGCGAGAAAGAGTAAGAGGAAGATAGAAACTGACAGAATCCCTCTGCACACACAGAGCAAGCAGCCTCTCTTGGTAGCTCTCGTTTGTGCCCTTCTCACACTCGAAGGAGAACAGAAGCGAAGAACGACGTGTGCGAGGGTGTACGTATATACGAGAGTGAGAGATATGGTGTGTGCCGAAGGCGCAGCGGCGGCAGCGGCGGCGGCGGCAACGGCGGCGGCGGCGGCAACGAGGATGTAGAGCACGAGCCGGCGGCGACAACCAGAGGAAAGATGCTGCGCGAGGAAGAAGCAGGACGGAAGACTCAACATGGGGGTGGCGGGGTCGGCACAGGGGAAAGAGAAGGAGTGAGAAAACGAGAGGAAGGCCGGAACGACCCGGGGGTTGCCGTGGCGTTATCGACCGGGCCGCTGGTCGGTATCAAACCAGGCGTCGGCGCCGTGGCTGTTCCCGGCTTCCTCGAGTGCCGGACCATCCACCACCATCACCACCAGTACCACCACCACCACCACCACCACCACCACCACTACCAGATCACTACCACCACCAGCATCAGCGAGAGCAGCAGCAGCAGCAGCAGCAGCAGCAGCACCACTAGCACCAGCATTGCCACCTCCGCGGAGGTCGCACGGCTGCTGGCCCCTCGGCACGTTAGTAGAGCCCGGGACAGACAGTCGATCGCGCACGAAGGGTGCGGGTCGTTCTGGGGATTGTTGGCGGCTCGGGTTTGGTCTGTCAGGTTGTCTGAGTGATAGTTCAGTCGGTTGTTTGGCGGAGGTTTCGCGCGGTCCTCGCCGGAGGATCGCTGGACCGCCCCGCGACACGCATCATTTATTTCCGTCGCGCGATAGCTTGTAACAGCTGGCGAAAGAAGAAGAACCAACACAATAAGAAGTAATCTGCGGACGGGATACTGACGCAAAGTAAACATCCAGCGTTCAAGCTGGCGCATCACATGGGAACGCTTCGAGACCTGATCTGCCACATCACCGGATTCCGAAAATCTCCGAGAACGTTGCCCGAACGTTCGCGTCGTTCTTGAGAGCGGGATATCGCCGGGCTCTTAACGTGTAGTGCGAGACACGTCAATGGATCGAAGCGCTTGGTGTGCGGGGGTGCGTGTGGAGCAAAATTATTCGAACTGGATACGGGAGTTATCTCTGAGCGGAAATATTGAATAAACCTCTCTCTCGGCACGGACTACTATGTGTGATACGAAGCTGCGACCAGTTAGACAAGTAGTTGGATGTATCATGTTCGATTTATGGTGCGTTTTTCTCAGGTTGTTTTTCCTCTTTTTTTTTCTCTCTCTCTCTCTCTCTCTAATGAGAACGAGATTGTATGTACCCGCGAATAAACTGCAAGTATATTTCTGCGGTATTATTTAATTTGTTGAATTGTAATTTGGTGATTCGTTGAATATTTGCAAAGCAAATTCGAAACATATGGTGCAGAGAGATATCGGCTAGTAAAAAAACTGGACAAATTCGAGTGTCGTCGTTTTCGATCAATATGAGTTGGTTGCATACGTAAATGCCGCAGCAAAAAAAAAAAAAGGGTAAGAGATCGCACTCCGACAATGATTCATCAAAAGAGATCGATGATATTTCAAAGAAACCAGAGATAGACAATCTCTACGTTTTTTTTTTTTTGAAGTTAAAAATTATTCATCGTTAAACGCTGACTATTCTAAAAAAAAACTCTGATTACTTTGATTAAACAGCTTCACTTAAAATATGCGACGTACTCTATTTACTTTGATATATGTCCGTAGTTTATTCGAACGTAATGCTTTAATCTTTCTTTCCATTGAATACCTCTCGTAAATAATAATTCACCCTAGTCTGAATGCTATCTTGTTACGGAATTGAGAGTGAGTAAATATTACATATAACATGCACACGTACACACATAAGTCGTTAAAATATATGCTGCGCTTTTTAAAGTGGCACAGATTTGATAGATGTAGAACATAATTTATCACAATAATAGAAAAGTAAATCGCACAGCACTGAATATTCCACTTGCATCTGAACATTTCGTTGCGCACTTGCAACGTAAATACGCACAATCTCACATCACGCGCACATTTTGAAATTTGTGTGCGAGCAGATGAGAAATTTATGTGAGATAATTTGACGAGATTTAAATCCAATAAAGTTCCGATTCAGGATAAGAAAGAAGTGGATTCAACAACGTGCGTACTTCTGCGAAGACTAATCTTCAAACTCATTGAATTCTCTCATTCGTTTTTTTTTCTTTTTAATTTTGACGCACCTTTAAATTTCAGATTGTGCCTCGCGTTAATCAAACTAATTCAACTCGAATCGAGCTGAGAAATAATAGAAACGAATTTAAGAGCATCGCGTAGCTAATTCCCGGTTCGTAATTTTGCAAAATGAATCATCGTCGATTCTCTTTGACTCGTCCGTTTCTTCCAGGATCCACGTTCGTTGATCCGTGGAAAAATATGGCAGCCCGCGCAATTTTCGCGATATAATATATCGGCGTTTTTTTTGCAAAACTCGTCATTTTTTTCAATCTTTCTCTCTATCTCTCTTTCTTCTACTTCGATAATGTCCCTCTGCCGTGAATTCTTCTACGTGGATCCGGAAACTTTGAACTTATCGCTCTCGTCGGTGAATTATTAATCATCCGATCGTCTCCCGCAATTAGCGTGCAAGTCGCGGAATTTAATTTCGCTCGTCAAGCGACATTCTGGGCGTTTATAACTCGGCATCTCCCATTTTCATGTTGTCTAGTGACGCGGAATCGAACGATGCGTAATCTGACGATAATTCGTTCTCTTTCCACTTCGCAAAGACTGTGTCGATGGTGCACAGCTTTATGGAAGGTCGTGTGTCGTGAAACGCGAATTGCAAAGATAAAAGACAACTCTCGAAATATAACTTGGAAATACACACTTTGTACTATAATAGGCACGTTTCTTTTGACGAAATTGCGCAGCATTCGAAACATTTACATACGCGAAAAAAAAAATCGTGTAAAATGAATTTCCGTAATTTAAAAAACGTGCAAGCAGATGTCGCGTCAAAAAAAAAAGCTTCGAATTGATCAAGTTTTTTTCTTAAAATTAAATTTGTAATTTAAACACGATATGTACATAATTGAGAGTTATTTAACTAAACTCGCAAATAGTTGTTTACATGTCATTTACATTTAATTGTCATTTAATGTGTCATTTTTTTTTTTTTTGTAATTCTGAACTACTTGCGTCGTATAAATAAGACTGAATGGCATTTGCAAGTGACATTTATGCTATTAAGTCAGGTTTTTTCGTTGATACGTTTATTGATTGATAAAGTAATTGAATCTAATCTCGCAGAACGAGAGAAAACAGATAGAGGGTGAAAGAGAAAGATGTCAGACAAATTGATAAATTTGTAATTTCAAGGTTTACACCGTGTCTGCGTCTTAGTCAGACTTTTAACATTATCATATCAAAGCTACACCGGATCTTGACAAGTGTTTGTGGAAATTGATTCCAAATGCGCTTTCTGGTGATGTATATTTCGATACTTTTACCTCGGAAGCTCGAGGAAGTTAAAGTAGCTGGCGCGAAGAAGATGTCACCTTAGCAGATTTACAACTCAAATATTGCACATCCGTCGAAATAATTGTTTCGTCACGCAAACAGAATGCTGCAAAAATAGTCGACTGCTTTGTTGCTATAAAAAGTATTACCTATAAAAAGTATTAAAATTTAAAGAGAGAGAGAAAAAGAGAGAGAGAGAGAGAATGAGTGAATGAGAGAGATATGTGTACGAGTAGGAGAGTGAGAGCGTAACTAAAATTCTGTGGTAATTTAAACACAGGCTGTTTCCCCCCAGGGTTGAAACGTTGTCGAAGCAGTGGTACCGAATGCACCAAGGGCCAAAGAGAGTGAAGAGGGAGGAGGGTGTGTGTGTGTGTGAGAGAGAGAGAGAGAGAGAGAGAGAGAAAGGGAGAGGGAGAGTATAGTTTACCTCAACTTGGAAATTGGAAATTCTCGCATAACCACGGTTGAACGCTATTGGATTTCGCGTTATTCGAGCAGCTTGAGCAACTCATTCGAATCAAACTACATCGTCATTGCAATTAATTAGGTTTTGTCGAGCGACTAGCGCGACCGTGCGAGTTTTCGTTACAACCTCTAGCTATGTAACTACATTAATTAATAATTTATCGGACGTAAATTTAAAATCCGACCGGTTTTTCAAAAATTCGTTGCGATGGCTTCATGCATATATCTGCATATTTAATATCCAAGCGGAACAGTTTATTCTATGACAGCAGCAGCGAGTCCATTTTTGTCGCACTAATATATTAAAATTATATCACTATCTCTCTTTCTTTCTGTATGTGAATAATCAGTACGTATTTCATTTTTTTTTTATTTGACAACAAGAGGAAAAGAGTCGTGTTAAAATTCAGAAGAGATGCGCGCAAAATTGAAAAAAAAAATAAAAAGAAGATACCTGTGACGTCATCGCCAAAGCGAAAGAAAAATTTTTTTTCAGGAAACAAAATCACTTACGTCCGCGAAACATTAATAAATGGCGACAAAAACTATAAAAGATAAAAAATCTAAAATTTCTGCCAAAGGGTCGGAGCACGGGTGAGAAAAGGGAACATTGTTGGGGGTACATACACACTTCACGCACGATTGTCCCTTCGGAAGGTATATCGAGCATACATTTTTCCAGTTCAATGAGCGAACAGTAGCAATCTCCGCGCTATTTGTTCTTCGAGCACGGGCGGCATATGTCTCGTTCAGAGTTTCGTAGAAAATTTTCGCGATCGCGCGTCGTGGAAGTCGAGCGAGTTTGTAAATTTATTATCCTCGCGCGACTAACGTCGAATTAGTCGTATCTGCTTCAGAAAATTTGCTTCCTTTCGGAGAAGCTCCTTCTAACGAGGCGTCCTTTGTTGCAGCGAGTTGCGAGACGAATATACTCAGCGAGAATTCAAGCAAGACACGAAGACACGGTTTGAACAATCAAAAGATCATCATTGGTTGATATGATTTCATTTTCAATTATTGAAATGAGTCGCAACGCGCATCGTCGAGAACGCGCACGTTAAAGAGAAGTCACTCGAATCGGCGATTCCGAGAGAAGGGGTGCATTCAACGATCGTACCCTGAGGGCGCCGATGACTCCGGCAAGATCATTCACTGCCGACGATCCGAGCTCGTCGATCGTCACGGGAGCAGCGTCGTGTATATGCGCGTGCAGCGCGTCGACGACGATCGGTCGCCAGCTTGGCAGCTCAGCGACAGCGCGGGCAACGTACGTACCTGAGAATGGAAGTGAGCATCTGCTCGGAGTCGATCAGCAGCAGCAGAACGATAGTAGCATCGGATCGGTATTTTGAATACGAGACGGCGTACGAGGATCGAAAGCCGCTCGGAGGGCGCGGGATTGGAGGTGGCGGCAAGCCATATCGGAAGCAGTGGAAGAGAGTAGACGGCGGCTGCGACGAGATAACGACGGTGGTAGCGACGGTGGTGGTGCGAAAAAGGGTGCGGGAAGACAGACGCAAAAAGGTGCCGAGACCGGCGGCGGGGGGACAAAGGACAGACGGTAAAGCGGCGAATAGAAGCGGAAAGAGGAAGTCGGAAGCGGCGGACGAAGGGGGTCGTCCATCGACGGGAGGGCCCCACAGATGCGGGGCCCGCAGGGGCCAGTCCGCGGCGGCGTGACGCGATGCGGACGTCCTCCTCCTCTTTGCCGAGGAAGAGGAAGAGGAAAGACCTCTCGCCTCTCGACACCGTCCACTTCGCCAACAATGGCCGGTGGTCGTCTGCAGTTAGACACGTCGGACGACAACAATGTTTCCCGCGATTCGATATCGTCACCTCGCGCCAACAAGGACTCTGCGATGTTTTTTATGAAGGACGAGACTGTCCCTCGGCGGATACATTTCGTAAGGTATTACTCGGGAAACCGGACGGTCAGCATGCTGGTGCAACTTCCGGCGGCGAGCAGTGCGGCGAACAAAGAGGTCGCGGGAAGCAGAACCAAAACGACGAGAGAAAGGGACGAAGGGGACGGCGACCGAGAAGTGCGAAGGATATCGCGAGTGAGAAGATCATTCCTAAAGTTCCGTTTGCCGGCGGCATCGTCAAGAGCGCCTTTCTGCTGGCGCTTCTCTGCGCTCAGTGCTACCTCGCGGGCACCGATGCCCTCGCCGGCACGCAAAAGTATTCCACGCGTACGGTCAAGACGCGGTACGGCATTCTGCGCGGCGTCGAGGCCAGATCGTCGACCGCAGTCGAGACTTACTACGGCGTGCCGTATGCGACACCGCCACTCGGCGCGCTGCGCTACATGCCGCCGGTCACTCCGACCCCGTGGCGCGGCACCAAGTTTGCCGACACCATGCCGCCGGCCTGTCCGCAGCGGCCTCCCAAGCCGGACGCGAGTCTGCCGCGGCAGAAGCGCGCCTACCTCGAGAGGCTAGCGCCCATGCTGGCTAACCAGAGCGAAGACTGCCTCTATCTGAACCTCTACGTGCCCAAACTTTCTCACGGTGAGTCGTCTATGTGAGATTTTCTTCTCAAAAGTAGTATTTTTTCAGAAGAGAAAAAACATTAGACAATATTACTTAGGAAAAACAACTGCTATTTAATAAAAAGCATATATTTTTTTTTAGAAAACTTACAGAGGAGAAAAAAACATTATAGCAAGGACAATTTTCCGGTCAAAGACGGTTAAAAGACAATTTTTCTTGCACAAAATTACTATTTAATAAAGCATATTTTTTTGTAGAAAACGTTTATAAAATTTTCAGGAAACGTTCTATATATTTCGTACAAAAATTGTTGGAAAAGTTATAAATTTTAATTAAAAACCTCTCTTTTTTATTCTTTGTTTGTGTGTTTAAATCCTAAACAAAATTCTCTCGCGTAAAACAGCACGCAAACTTTCGAAATTTGCGTTGTGCGTTGCGCTCGACTTTGTCGAGCGCAAAATATCTTGCGAAAATATAAAACGCAGGTAAAAAAAACTCCCTGAAAAAAGAAACAAAAAAATTGGGTCTTTTCAGTGCCGCTACGTTTGACTCCGCGAGATTCTGTTTCGAAACGCGCGCTGTTCAATTTTAGAGAGATTGCTCGAAACTTCGCCGAAAGCGCGGGCGAGATATGCAATTTCATTCCGCGATAATCTGATTATCAAGGCGTTCGGGAATGCAGCCGTTGTGTGTGGCACACGCGTGACATCGCGCGCGTATAATTCCGCGCGTCAAGTAGAAAGAGAGGAAGAGCCCACGCGCGTGTGCGCGCGTTCGCGCTCTCGTTCGCGCAAACTTTTCTCTTCGACGAAACGTGTGCGCGCGATCCTGTTAGATTTGTGGGATTTGAGCGAGCGAGACGCGGTTGTTGGAAATTATGTTAGTTACCTGGGAATGAAATTTATCTTCCCTCATTGAAACGTGAAATTGCACGTCTTTATGCAGACGAACGTTAATAGCTCGCGGTTGCGAAAATGTGTTGCACACGGCGCGCATTGTATAGCTTTTCGCTCAATTTCTGCGCGAACTTGCGTTCGAAAAAAAAAAAAAATGTATTTTACGTAGAAAAATGTGTAGATTGTAAAAGAAGTTTATGTACACACACTGACTGTATACACTGGCGCTTATTTCTTTGCAAACTCAATTTTCATAAACTTTTGTAGAAATAAGTGTCGTAATTTTGTACTTCGCCGCGCGACGAATATTTCTGCGTGATCTCTTCTTTATCTGCGAGGCGATGCTCACACGCGACCGTTACGGCCACGATACGGCCATTTTCGTGATGCCACTCACGAAGGAAAGGGGTAAACTGTAATATAAGGAGATTTAATACGTATATATATATACGTATAATAGATGCTTTATGGCAACATTTCAGAGACGCGCTCTGAATATCAGTGAAAACGCTGATCAACGTGGAAACACACACACACACACACGTGTAAAAGCTTACACGCGAGCGCGATTTGTATTTGCGCGGAAACACGGGGAAATATCTGTCTAGACAAATTATCCTATCGTTTATTATATTCGCGTTATATTCGTAAAATCTCGAGTTTCATATCTCTCTATTTCCCCGCGTCTGAAATTTGCTACAGAGTCCACAGTTCGCAGCAGATGTTGACCTTAATTGTTCGAATATAATCTTCTTCTCCCTGTTAAAAAAAAAAAAAAAGAAAAAAAAATTTTCAGAGCGATCTCTGAATTTATCCAATATTAAAGTTGTCTCGATGAATAATCCATGCGTAATCTTCGAATGACATTGCGACCACTCGAGGATATGTCTTCCGTTTGATATATACGTTTGGATATATATATATATATACCATACATGCACATGTTTCTGCTGAGATATGAAAGTGTAAAGAAGCGCAAGAAGATCGTGGCGCGACCGCGGGCAATTTATTTCGCCGGCGAAGGATTCTGGCAGATTGTTAGAGCTAATTTCGTCGTTTAATACGGCGTAAGTCCTCCGCTCGGGGGAAGCGGGATGAGAGAAAAATATCGCATTTCGCGGCCGAGAAAGAGCTTGATGCGACGATTTTAACGGCCGCGACCCCGCGTCGTCACGATACCAGTTTCCGTTTCTTCGCAAGAAACCTACTTTACGCGCGTTCTCTTACCTTTACAATTCCCCCTCTTCGTCAGTCGTCTTTTCTCTCGTCGGCTCTTAGCATAGGGATGGAAACGGGCAACACAAAAGAACGAATCGATCTGTGCGCGTCGAGACGTTTTCGCGAATACAAGCGAGACTTTCAGATGAAGCGTAAACGCGGTACCTTCAATGTTACGTGAATCGTAGGTATGGAAATGAATAGCTGGGGGAAAATGCAAAATTTATCTCGCGTTAAATATTTGAACGAAAACGCGTTCGGAGATTATACCTGTTTATATAGAACCGCTTATATGATATTTCTGTTTATAATATATATATATATTCTGTTCAGTCGCGGATTTTATTTCAATTTTAAAACAAGTTGCGCTTCTCTTTACTTTTTTTTTTGTTTTTTTTGTTTTTTTAAAGACGTCTGTTCACCGAACACTCGCTAACGCGTTAAATTCATCATCACGACACGCGAATTCAGAATTTTTCTCGTGGAAGCATTGATAAAGGAAGAATAAATCTTGACGGGAGAAACCAAAGTGATTAATCAGATGATACAGAATTAATTAGAAGTGAAATCTCTTGCGTGGGAGGCTCTGATATTCTCGTAAAAGCGAAGATAGCGCGCGTTACATACAACGAACACGTCTGTGCGATACGTGCCGCGAGAGCCACGGTTTTTCCATTTCGTTCTATGGTTATCCATCGTGAGAGAGAGAGAGAGAGAGCAGGCCATTATACTGTCGAATAAAAAGTCGTAACTACCCGACGTTTCAGCCGGATTAAAGAGAACGATCCGTCGTTGCTTTCTTCGCTATCGCGCGTTGAATCCTCTTGCTGTTTTTCACAGAAAGCGAGCGACTTTTTTCTTTCCCCCGTGCTTGTCTCGGTCGACGGGGGGAGAGTTTCTACGTACAGGACTCTCGCCGTTCGTCGTCTCCGTCGTCGTCGCCGCTACTTGCACGTAAGCAGCTTAGTTTCCGATCTTTCCCATCTCTCTGGATATCGTCGCGGAAAATTCAGACGGCGGCTTAAGCCGCTTCGGCGAGCACGTCCGCGAATTGAACATGTTATTGAGGCGCGGCTGTGTTTGCGACTGTAATATTAAGCGCCCGGGTAATATACCTTCCTGCGTTTGGACGTCGGGTGACATGTTCCTCCGGAATCGTGTTTGCGCGCGTTCGTTTTCGCGACATCGATATATTTAAATTATACGGGGAAGGGAACGTCAGAGCACACACGCAAACAGAGCGATACAGAGCTGCGATATTGCGAATATAAATAAATAGGGTATACGCGAAATGTTCTTTTTTTTATCCAGCTCGATTATTATTATCGCGGAGATGAAAAATGAGCGAGGCAGAGAGCGAGGTTGAAAATCTCTTCCTTATTTGCGCTGAAAAATTCTCGCGTCAAAAAAAAAAAAAAATCGTAATCCACAACCAAAACGAAAACTTCGCACCGGATGAAATAAGCGCGAAGGTTACAAATGATACGTAGATTGCGCAAGAAGGAATGCGTAATATGTCGTGCATCATCACGGAATTCGTGCTTATTTTAGCGGTATTGCGTTCATACGGCAGATTCAGAGCTCTCCTCCGTCTCGGATCATCGTCGCAAAATTACTTTTACGGTTATATCCCTACATCTGTTATTACGCAACGGCGACGAAGCTCGTAACCGTAAACGATAGTTCCGCCGAAATACTCGCGATGCCATTCGCACCGTATCGTCTGTATATCATCTGTATTGTCATATTATCGAGGAGGAGTGAAACGGCGTAAGATCGATTCTCTTAATCAATTTTGCGAGACAAATATTATTTTATTTGTTATAATAATTTATTCTAATTGCGAGTATATTAATCCTCAACGGCCGGATATGGATCGTTTTCGTCTGGAGCAAACATTTTTTCTGAAATTTCTAGAAGGTCTGAGCAGGTAGCGATTTCTATTGGGTATGTAAAAACAGTTTATAGAGCTAAACCTGAGCGTATGAATGCGTCAGTTACGTTCCGAATACCGAACGGTTGAAATCTGCTGCGGACGTCATCGACTTATGTCCAATGATTTTGTAAGTAAAAATGACATTTTTTTTCAAAACTTTTTGTTAAATTTGTAAAGTACTTTTAAACGTATTTGTTCAATTTCAGAGCTCAGACTCAAAAATATGGAAGACAGAAGCTTAGAAAGTGTTTTGCGCTGCGTCCTTGTGTTACTCAAAAAAAAGTGCATAAAATAAAAAGAATATATTTGTTTTCCAAGTTTTTTTTACTTTTCATAGAAAATTGATGATAATAACCTTTGACATATAAATTACCTGAAATTACATGCACGTTTTACAGCAGTTTATACAATGTTCTTCACATCCCGGCTTTCCGCAACGTTCGCAGAACTTATTTGTTTTTTTTATCTTCTTTACTGGGGCAGAAGTAACAGATTTATAATTTGATTACCGCCAATACTATAAAAGATAGATTTTCTACGAGAATTAATATTGAGTCTCGTTAAACCACACTTAGAAGAAAGACTTGCACAACCTACAATCCATAAGCCAGTTTGAATAAGTATTTTGCAAATTTTGGGTGAGCAAACAGAATGTACAACTTTCACAAATAAATTGGAAAAAAGAAAAAGATGTTACTTCTGTTCCACTAAAGAAGATAAAAAAAACAAATCAGTGCTGCGGACGTTGCGGAAAGATAAGTATGTGAAGAACATCGTATAAACTGCTGTAAAACGTGCATGTAATTTCAGGTAATTTATAAAAGTGTATTATCATCAATTTTTTATGAAAAAACCTTGGCAAACAAATATATTTTCTTTATTTTATGTATCTTTTCCTCCGCGTTATTACATTTGAGCGTCATAAAAAATAGCTCATTTTCAAATTACAAAATAGGTATTTTATTTTGATCTGACTATTTTTTTTTTCATAAAGTACATCTTCTCTCCTTTAAGAAACCATGGTTTTGTTTTTTTTTTAAGAATTGTTTATCTACTCTAGAATTTTTTGAAAATTTCTTGTTTTTTTTGGATTTGTTGTTATATTTGCTAAAAATTATAAATTAAAACTTTTTTTTCCACTAAATTTAAAGATGGTTTCTTAAAATAGATAGTTTAAAGTGTATATACGAATTTTTTCAGATTTTTTTTTAATATTTAATATTTTTAAAAAGCCCAAAATAAAAACGACCTGTGCCAGGAGAATTAAGGTGTCGAAAAATATCCCGTCCATTGAGGGGTAAGTTAGATTTAACGGAATGTTCTAAAATTATTAAAAATTTATACATGTAACACATATATACATGTGTGTGTGTATGTGTAGATCTTTTTACATACACACATTTTTCACAATGTAGAAACGATAAGTGTCCGTGATTTTCTTCGGCATTGAGTCTCGCGTGAGCGTCGCGCCGCAGCTGTTGTCATAAAACGATGATGGATAAGTTCGGAAGGGTAAATAAGTTTGAGCAATGGAAAAGTATCACATTCGCAGCAATATGAGCGCAACATAAAAACGCGAGAAAATTTTATATAGAGAGAGATTTTTAGCACACAATATTCTACAACAGGGGGGAGGAGAAGTAGCGATATACACTTACACTTCGGCACACAAGAAATTCTTCGAATATTGGTGAATGCGTATCACGTGAAAATAATATTTGGGACATGGCGAGAGGAAAGAAGACAGGAAGAAGATAGAGAAAAGAAGAAGAAGAAGAAGAAGAAGGAGAAAAGCATCGTGAAATTCATCCGCCTGTCTTTTTCGCCGATCGAGCAGCATCCCGCAGCTTTGTGCGTATTCGCGTGCCTCGCGTGTGAAGGAATTCGTCGCTGTGAAGAATGAAAGAATAAAGCGCACTTTTATCTGGGAAATGATGAGAAACCAGGATGCCTCGCATTGGCACAATGGCGGATGCTGCATACGAGAAGAAATGAAGCGGACTCCGGGATCCGAAGCACCCGGAGTATTGGAAGAACAAGATAAAGCGGCGACGAAAGGAGCTTCTTGGAGGGAAAGAGAGAGTGAGAGAGAGAAAGAGAGAGAGAAAGAGAGAGAGAGAGAAAGAGGGAGAAGGAAAGAAAGGAGAGAGAGAGAGAGAGAGAGAGAATGCTGTAAAAAATGCAAGTGTAAGGATGCGTTGCATCCTCAATTCCGTAGTGCATTGCAGACGATTATTCGATTCACGTGAGAAAACCTGCAAGCACCGCGGGAGTGAGGCGGCTCCGTATCGGATCGACGTTCTCCTGATTTAGAGCTGCTACGACGTTAATCTAGAGAAGAGAGATAGACAGAGAGAAAGAGCGAAAGAGAGAGCGTGAGAAAGAGACAAAGAGAGAGAGAGAGAGAGAGAGAGAGAGAGAGAGAGGCGATAATAAAGAGCATTCCGAGCGCAGACGCGTTTACGCGCGCGAATCGACTCATTTATTTATTGAAACAAACACGTACTTACTCTCGAAAATCAGAGTTATTTGCTACGAATGCGGGGTAGAATAGAAATTTCAAACAATTTAATCATTCACATTAATCAAAACAATGTGTTCGTTTGCGCGGGGGTGTTGTTTTTGGTCTTTTAGTTAGCTTGCATTGAATTATGCGTATTTTGAGAGAAAAACTTGTGGAACATTTGTTTGTTTACGTTCAAATCTGATTTCTAAATTTCTTCGCAACTAGATTTTCTGAAATAAAAGTTTAGCCCCCCCCTCCCCGGAAGAACTTCTGCGAAATCACTAGACAAGATGCTCCGTGACACGTCACGTAATATAGGAGCCAATTAACGAACATGTGAAGACCTTCCATGTTTTTTTTCCTCTCCATTCAGTTCTCCATTGGACGTCTTAAAATTGCTGTTAGTTCACGATAACGACTTTGCGATCTGTCGTTAAGACTTCGAGATAACGACCTTTTCGCATTACGGGGCAAACTTTGCTACCTAATATACGTCGGAGTCGTTCAAAAAGCTACCTCGTTTCCGAATCTCTCCTAACTTCCTTATGAATTTATTGGTCCCGGTATCTTTCCACTCCCGACGACGTTGTTATGTAATCACGTTACACGCCGTGTGTGAGTTAGAATGTAAAGACTCGAACAGTCGCGCCGCCGCGACCCCGGCGGAACGACGTTAATGTCACACTACTTATGTATCGTACGTGCGGAACTAGAACGTGATCTTTCTTCTTGTAATATGTTACATCCAATTTTAGTGCGGTTAAAGTTCCGAGAAGGATAAAAGAACGGTGAGAAAAAGCGCAGACACTTCTTTTGAGAGAGGAAAAACATGTGTAAAAAATACATATATATATATATATATATATAAATTACGCAATTTAGTTTAGTGCTTAGGGAAAGCGTCAAGAGAAAAGCAAAATATAAAGTTGAAAATGTTTTAGTAAATATATCTCGGTAAACTACGTCACTCGAGCAAATCGAGCGGCGAAGACGAGAGAAGTCGATAGCATTGAAAATACTCGAGTTGCCTAAAAGTGTTTCGAGATATGATTGCGAGCGAACACGTAACCGCAGAGCGTGCGGGTGTTTGCAGTTTGGAGAGAAAGAGAGAGAGAGAGAGAGAGAGAAAAAAAAAATGCGCACAGCGGAATCTCTCACAAACGCGACGCGTTCGCTCACCTACTTAACTATCTGTCGCTTAGAGTGTCCTATCAAGATCGCAACAGGTGTCTCGGCTGCTATCACTTAGGCAGGATGGCGTGTTCGTGGAATGATTATGTGATTTTGATCGTCGCGGAACACACTTCGGCGGATCACAATCGTTAGAAGAAGATGACTTCCTGTAGATGCAGCGAGGGCGATTGCATATTTTTTTTTTTAGAAAAAAAGAACTTTTCAAAGAAGTTTGTACTTGTGATTTATAAAAATGTGCGAAAGTGTGTTCTCGAATTTGTACAAAGTATTCGTTTATGTTACACGAGAGAAACCGTTCGCGTTAATATTCGCAAAAAAATTTGTGTAATATTTCAATTAATATATTTCAGAATGTTTGACACGCGTGTAGAAATGTATAATCTGTTTAGAGATCGAGAAGTTAGTAGATACACGGCATAATAAATTCGAAATTGCAAATTAAATCGTAAGTTATACATTTATAGAAAAAATATATGTTACATTTATTTTTAGACCGACAGTGCGAGGCGGCGGAAATTCACGTGATTTATTGCGCAATAACAAATAACATTGTAATGTGCGCGTGTGTACGCGCGTAACGCGTACGCGCAAACGTTTCGTAGACATTTATTTGCTTGTATATATTTCATATATAAAAATGTGATTCCGCGTACCATTATATTCTGTGAAACATTAAATGCGATTCTCATGTTTCATCTCTGCCCCGATATAAAACTCGCGAAATTATATAAAAACACAAGGCGCGCGTGTTTGTGTCGTTACGATTATAATAACATAAACAACACAGACTTTTATAAAATCTTATTCAACTCCCTATCGGAGCCACTTCTACATATATGTATGTAAAGTTTTATCGAAAATCCCCGATCAAGTTTTCTCTCTCGAGATTTTCATCTTCTCTCCGCGCTCACTTTTTTAGTTCTTAAGACGCGCGTTTTCTCGTACATGCGCGCGCGTATGTATATTGTGTGTACATATACATTTGTCGCGCGCGTTTTTCCGTCGAAAATCATGTTTATGGAGAGATGTTGTGGTAGAATGTTCTTCTTGATGTTGCAGGTAGTAAGGATCTGCTGCCGACTCTTCTTCTGATCCATGGCGATTCCTATTCGTGGGGCGCCGGGAATTCGTTCGACGGGACCGCTCTGGCCGCTCACGGACGCCTCATCGTCGTTTCCATCAATTTTCGCCTCGGAGTGCTCGGTAAGCGGCCAGCGCGCGAGGGATGTATTTGCCTCGTCGAGAGAGAGA
>QVNZ01008581.1:0-24864 GCA_014825645.1 Pseudomyrmex dendroicus
GTTTTAGAATATTAAAGTAAATTGTACTTTACTGTACTGTAATTATTGTATTCAGACACCGAAGAAGGCCCAAATTTGGAATCAAAACGTTTGTTAAATTAAGACAAATAAAGAAGTTAATTGATCCGAAGATCTGGTTTTTTTCCTCACATTGGCCATTTCTCTCCTATTATAATATTTCACGAGGAAGATTACTGAAGTTTTCTTTACTTATTTGCCAAATATGTATATATATATATATATATATATATATTATATATATATATGTTCTTTTATAATAAATATGGAATTAATTTACAATTATCTCTATCCCAAATCATCGCTTATTACTTTAATCCCCACGGATAAAAGTAACAAAAGACATATTTAAAAAAAGGTTTATTTGAAAAACTTGATGCAATATGTTGCCAGCTTTTCGAGTTAATTACGTTGTCTAATATTCTAAGTTTACTGTTTTGTAAAATTCGTTTACAAATTCTACAAAACGTTGAAAGTTATAAAATGAAAAAGGCAAAGTGTTACGTTTGTCTCTTCTTCCTCTATTATAAAAATTGAATAATATTAATAATAAAACAAAGAAATAAGGCTTTTGAAATTTAAAACTAACATTAAATCGATCAATAAGAGCCAACGCTGGGTGTTTGTGCGAAATGAATTATATAAATATGTAATATTTACACTTTTTCAGTGTAAATTTTACACATGAATGTATTGAATTGAAATTTCAATTCGTAAGTCCATATAGGATGCTGGATTTGCATCACAAATGCACTTACAAATTGAAAAATGGCGAAGATTCCAGATTCGACTCTTGGCCGAGGGTTTTTTTTGCAATATTATTAAATTAGATAAGGGGGAGGGGAAACGGACATTTATATATGTGAGGCAAATCCAGTATCCTATATGAACTTACAAATTTAAATTTTAATTCAATAAATTCATATGTAAAATTTACACTGAAAAATTATAAATAATATATTATATATTTATACGATTTATTTCGCACAAACATCCAGCATTGACTCTTATTGACCGATTTAATGTTAGTTTTAATATTAATAATGTATCATAATTACACAAAAATATGTAAGATTGTATAAATTTACAAATAACAAATAAAAAAAATGTTGATTTTTGACATTCGTTTGTCATATTGTTTTACAAATAACTTTTTAATAAACAATAAGCAACGGCTAAAACTTTGTTATTGTTACTCAAGGTCCTTGACATCATGTGTCAAGGTCATTAACTTTTAAAGTTGCTTATGTGAATATTTACCAAAATTATGTAATATTTCGCTTCTATTAAGAATATAGAAAAAAAATTTTTTACCAAGTTATTTTATAATTATTGTATATAGTTATCTTAATATAATTATATTTTAAGAAACCAATATCACATATCTTTCATATTAAAAAAACTTCTTTTCGTATACCAATCTGTAGTATTGAAATATACAAGTACATAAACCAATAATTCGCTTTGTGAAAAGAGTAGGAGTCGCCGCTGATTAGCTACTCGCGACAGAAAGCTCTTTTTCCTCTCGCGAAGCGAATTATTGAAAATCTTCTATACGTAATACTCTTAACTCTTTTCGCGTGAGTATTTTTGCCAGAACGACAAAGTCCGGATAGAGCGTCATTACTCACGTTTTTACCGGTACGTTATATATACGACTTACCGGACTTACTGACCTACTTGCACGAGTATTATCCGTGATCTATCACACACATTTTCAAGATATTCCGTGTTTACATCGAGAAATTTTGAAAACCTGATGGCCGTTGAATTGTCGGTTGTTTGAGTATATCGCTCGCGTATTGTTGAATATCGGAATATCGGTTTTGGAGAAGTCGAAATCTGAGCACTCCCTCCTTGCAACTTTTTGCGCCTGTGTGCAATATAGTAAAAAAAAAAAAAAAAAATAGTTATCATAAGTAAGTAAGATGTATATAAATACTTCATCCAATAACGGATAATAATTATTCTGGATTAAATGTTTTATAATTTCTTTTTTGCTAGACGACACATGAAGACAGATGTTACGCGAAATGAAAGAAAAGGACGAAAAAGTAAAATATGTCGCCCGAGATGCAGCATTATGCCTCCTCCTATAACCCGAGCGGGTGATATCATCACCGTCATTTGTCTTCGCTGGCCGCGGACGAGATTTCACTTCGACTCATTTCGCTATTCCACCTGCGTCACGGAACTTTTATGTTTATGAAATGGCTAGTGGCGGGACTCAGAAAATAACGTAAATCCCGCTCGCACAACGAGCCTTGAGTTACCGAGATAGAATGCAAATCTTCCGATGTGCTGCCGCGTACGTCGCACGAGGGATGTATCAAGCCTGGATGAACTATTTAAAAATACACGTGCTACACAGCCCGAATCTTCTTTGTATATGTGCTTTTGCAGAACATTTTATCGACGACTCTATTAGTGTTTCATTTTTCTTTCGCGAAACTATTATTCTCATTATTTATTTTATTATTATTATTTTTAATATTTTCTTTCTACAATTTTTACTTATTGGTTAGTTGAAATGCAATATAGAAGTTTATTTCCAAGCTTTCAAACAATTTAGTATCTATTTAATTTCTCTCATTTTTTGCATTTCGAAAAAAACAACGTAGATAATTAAAGTTTTCTTCAATACAAAACATCGATTGATATCTTAATTATTTATTTGACACATCTTCAGCGTTTAAATGTCCATAATATCGTGTCTAATATCTGCAGCTAAGACAGAACATCTCTTCGCGTAGATAGCAGTTTGATATCCACGTGACCGGTCCGGAACGCCACTAATAAGACCAGCCGATAAATGGCGAAAGAAAATGATAAGAAAAAGAAAAGGAGAGAGAGAGAGAAGAAAGAGGGTGAGGCAAGCGTGATAAATCGCGGGAAATCCCCCTTCTCTTCTGAACTGAATAGGATTCCCATGATTTATCGCGACAAGAGAGAGAGAAATATCAACGGTGATAAAAAGCTCTCGCGACACTTTCGGGCGCTACGAATCGATCTGATATTCGCTATTTGTTACGAGGCAATGAGAAAACTTAAGGCCGTGTTCGTATTGTCGAGGATGTCCTGATTTCACTCACACACTTTTTTCTTTTAACACGATATAATATTATATAAAGCAAAATTCAAAATATCGCATGGAGATTAGGAATCTCAAGAAAAATTGCAATAACAAACTATAACGAACAACAAAACCGCGCTTCGGAGAAAAAACACTATCTCACTTCGCGTAACAAACGAGTCTTTGCGAGCGTTAAGATAGAGATTTACAAAGAAAAGCAACCAACGCTCAAGGAAGTAGTCTTGCGCTTTCGCGCCACGTGCTGAAAAATGACGAGAAAGAAAAGAAAGAGCGCGGAGCTGCACAAGTAGTGTTTCGTGCGTTATTGCCCTCGGCGCGCAAATGCTTTCGCCTTTGTGTTATTAGCGGTTGCTTTAGGATACTTATTATATCATTACATCTCTAACGAGATGTTAAGGGATGTTACCGGCGCACACCGCGCACAAGTGTGTCTATTATATATAACGGAGGCAACCGACTGCTAATAGCCTGCCGAGATTGAAACTCGCGCTCAACTAATAAGAACGATAACGCAACTCACGCGTGTCATACTTTACGTGCGGAAAGAATAAACATTTATGTAATTAGAGAGCGGAAGTCTATGCGTTTTATAAAAAGAGAGTTTTTCTACTGTCGGACGGTCCAAATATAAGACGCATAAAATGCTGTCGTCATCAGCGTGATTAACAGCGGCGGAAAAATCACGATGATCTTTTCTCATTGTCAAACATATCTTGAATTCTAGAATAACATTTTTTTGCTAATACTTAGTCTTTCAAAATGATATATTTTGCTAAAATGATCTTCGCGTGATCTACAAGAACTCACAATCGGCACTTTCATGAATTGGAAGGGAAGTCGAAAGATCGACATAGGAGAAAATAAAATTGCCGTCGCAATTCCGCAAGGACTCGCGCATGGCTCTCTCTCTCTCTCTCTCTCTCTCTCTCTCTCTCTCTCTCTCTCTCTCTCTCTGTAATTTCNNAAAAAAAAAAAAAAAAAAAAAAAAAGAAACGTAGAAAGAGAGAGAGAGAGGAAAAAAGAGAAAGAAAATTTTACGCGCGCGCGATCATAATGCACATGATAGAGAAGTGAATCGAACGATTCGATGTACGTTTTCCATTCAGACTCTTTCCGACAACGAGCACAAAAAACGAGCAAAACGAATGAAACCTCCGCGTTGTTATTCGTCCTATCTCGCCCCCGAAGGAGAGTCGGATTCACTACCGGGTTCCGTGCGCAATGAAAGAATACAAAGAAGAGGATGCCGGAAAATCAGACGATGACCTGGGTGAAAAGACGTTGACGAAGGGGAGCGGAAGAAAGGATATAGCGTCATGGAAGAAAGAGAAAAACGGAACGGATCGTAACAACGTTTTTATATTATGCGCATGGCTGAACGTTTCTCCTAGGTTTCTTTTAGAAATGCGTGGCGTGGCGAGGAGAAGAAGAGAAAGAAACAACGGGATTGAAATGTATCTTGATCTTGCGAGTGGATTTACATAATTGCTTCGACTACGCTGTCTTTTTCCCAAGCGAAATCGTGGTGACTGCGGAGGCGGACCCTCGATATTGGATTCCACGACGTAACAGCAAAGACATAAACGGCCCGAAGGACGGCTCGTAAAAGAGCGCATCGTGGAAAGCTTTCTCGCCGTTTTTACCGCGATCGGTTTTCCTTTAGTCGGATTATCGCGCGCGATTGTCCGAGTTATTACAGCCGCGAAAATTACTCGCCCGCGCTGTCACGTTTATAGCAGGTATCAGAAAATAAGAAAATAAAATACTTTTTAAACGAATTAAGATATTTAAGGCTCATATGGTTTTAAACCTAATAATAAATTTTCACGGTAGTGAGAGCCGATCGCTAGATGTTTTGCGGATAAATATATTTATATTTTTAAAAGTGTAAATTTTTATACATTATTTTAAATTGAAATTTTTCAATTCTGAAATCATAGGATGCTTGATTTGCATCTCGTATATAAGAATACCCATTTCCGTTTCTCAATTTAGAAATTATATTACGAAAAAAAACTTTGTTTTGCACGGACATACATTAAAAAGGATATTTTAGGTAAGCATTTTTTACACGTTGCTATTCCTATATTATTGATATTTCACAATAATAACTGTTATATTTTAACAATAACTGTTATATTTTAACAATAACTGTTGCATTTTTTTCAATAAAGAACGAATAAAGTTATTTAAAAAACCAAATCACACAATTTCAATTATTTTATTTCTGAAAAAATGTTCTCAGTTCGTACGAGTACATTTTTGGCCGCAACAATAAAAGATAGTTTTGTATGTTTGAATATTCTGCATTCAGCAAAGGTTTAAAGGTTTCTCGAATTTACGGATGACTAAGCGTATCTCTTGTTGTAGAAATCAGTTGCCGGAAGCGAATTATCTCGATTGTTTGTGTCTATGTGTAATTTGTGCTTTTTGAGCTCTCGACAGTGGAAAACAATTCCTTGTTATTTCGTTGCTGCATCGTGCTGCCGTTCCCGAATTCGTTTTTCTCGTGCAGTGATAGAATTTGTCAGATCTCGTTAGTGGACGTCAAATAATCGTGGCAGGAATCACCTTGTTTCTCGCAGTGAAAATCTCTTAATTTGCCAAAGAGAATGAAGTAAATAAATGTTTCCCGACACGTGTGTGTGCGCCTATATCAGGAATATTAAGTAAGTGTAGTAATATATATATTTCATGTTGCGCGCAAATTTCGAAGAGAAAAGATACATCGCATTTTGCACACATATTTACTCGCTTAAATAACAAGCTGTTTACTGCCAAATAAGTGCGTATGTAGAGAAAAGAGCTCTAATTAATCCATAATGTGCAATATAGTAGACACCATCAGAAGTAAATTCAACAGCATGTAGCGACCAATACCTGACAATATCTAAAATAAGCTTTTCATGTCGCGCGCGAACTGCAATGTATTAACTTTCATATATACGATAGACGAGTGGCGCGAATTAATAATTATCGACGGAAATCAGGATGCGTCGGATAATCAGGATCAGCAACTTTTGACGCGACCGGCTTTGGTAGAATAACAAACTGGTTGTCTGACCAGTCCGACGACCTAATTATCAAGAATACTGGCTACTAGACTCAGAAACTGGAACATGGATTGCGAGAGAGAGAGAGAGAAAAAAAATCATGTCGCCGGCAGCGCTTCTCAAATATTGGAATAACGTATCGGAGATATGGTGGAAACGATATCTTCCTGTCTTTCTCATTACGGGCACGCAGCGTCATCCGTGACGATGTAAGCCTCAATTTTTCTTCGCAGAGAATGTGCGCGCTCGTCGACGCCATTATCGTGCGATATTGAATTTCGATACGTTCGATTCGTCACGAAAACAGTAGGGCGCGCGCACACGATACTGCATTACATCGCGTGTGAATTGCATCGAGAAACATAGTTACGTTGTGCATATATGCGCGTTAACGTTCACTCGTGCACTTTCCCGCCGCTGCAAAGAAACAAACATTTTCCCGGTCGGATGATATTATTATATTCTCCACTTGTACGCGCGTGAGACAATTTATTTCCCAGCTGTAATTATAGATTAATCTCTATTATTAGTTCAGGAATAATAGGAGTTCGTCTATTTGTCGAGCTTTACATACATACAAGACATCTTCGAGAAATTTACGATTCATTAAATCGTCGCGTGCGCGCGCGCGAATCTATTCTTCTCGTAGAATAATGAATCCGCATAATGAATTTCATTATTAGCATAAAGTGAGGAAAAATCGAGCGACCGTGTTTAACATATTAAGGCCTATCTACATAGGACGCAGATGCAAGTCGCAGGTCGCAGGTCTTGCGGAATTGACCAATCACGTTGGCTGATTGACTGATCTAAATAGATTAAAATGACTTTCAATATAACTTTTAAAAATAGTTTCATATCCTGTCTCTCCAGAACACTAACTTTAATTTTAACGTCTCTCACGTAAAAATTAATTCTATTGTTAGCTTAAATTTTTCAATCAATTTCTTCTAATAATTATATGACGTTCGGTTTGAATGTGATAGCACTTTCTTAATATTTTCTCGCAGACAATTGTTAATCATCTCTTGAATTAATTTAATTCAAGAGATGATATTAATTCAATTATTCTACATTTCATGTGCACTCGGTATTTCATTTTAAACGGCAAAATATATAAAAAATGGATTTTATTATTATAAATTCTATAAAATTATATATGATGTCTGAACAATTTTGACAAAGCCGAAGTGTGAAGATAGATTAATTAGATCAATTTGAAGCGAAAAGTCATGTAGCTATTTTGCAACATTTGCAATAATTATTAAGTTATTAAATTATTATTAATTAATTTGAGCCAAAAAGTGCGTGGAAAGAGCGCCGTGAAAATCAACTGATTGCAAAAAGCTGTATTATATTACGCCGCTTGCTTGTTTGCCCCGCCTCTCGTTACTAAAAAATTGCATGAGGTAATCTATTTTTCTTTACAACTAAAAGTCATATACGCCTATAGAATCGTTCGGACCATCGCTTTTTGCTCATTGACTCACATTACTGAATAAATATTGCACTCAATAAATTTTGCAAAATGACTTTTTTCTTCAGATTGATTTAGTCTATATTCAAACTTCGACTTTATCAAAATTGTTTAGATACTCTGTATATAGAAGATATAGCATGGATAATGTATGCGTAGTACAATATGTATAATACGATTAACTCGATTTAACTAGAATTGAATAGTCTTTTATTTTAGAGGAACAACAAAATCACTAATCTTTAATAGCGAAGAATAACCGCTCAATTTAACCGCAGACTAATTATTATCTTCTTAAATCTTCCCAAAAGAGAAATTTTCTAATATCAGTGGGTTTGTCATATTTTTTAAATTACAGAGTAATTTCGGAGTTTATTAATGTCTATTAATCAAAGCAGCGTAATAATTGATTCAATGCAGTTTTATTATGGTGAGGCACTAATCTAATCAATTCAATTGTCTTATTTAAATCTATCTCGACAATCTAATATGTAATTATTTAACATAGACATCAAAGTTTCTATAGCGAGAAAACGCAACGTCATTTTCAGACTTGAGGCATTGCAAGTATAAAAATAGCGTGACAGAGTACATCTTCCATCCGGAAACGCGCACGTCTTTTATGTTTTGCGAGGTAGAAAGAGAGAGAGAGAGAGAGAGAGAGAGAGAGAGAAAGAGAGAGAGAGAGAGTACAGTCCTCTTTGTTAACCAAATTCTCACTCCCGGTTCCGATTTCGTACAACGGCGTTGTTAGTTTACGTGTCACTAACAAACTGGTAATATAAATCCCGAAAAGTAGAGAGGTGGACATTGTGTACAGTCGAATTACCATAAGAAATTTATATCTTCTTTGGTAGACCTTTCAAAAATAGAGCCATATTTCGAAGATAAACGTAATTTACGAGCTCGTACTCGTATTCGCGCGGCCATTATACTAATCGCCCGTGAACAACTCGCGGGAGTTTGTCGAAAATAGTTCATTTTTCTCTCTAGCCATTTTCGTTCGTTGAAGCGATATAAGCAAGAGATAAAAAAAAGTGCGAACAAATAGAATTGATTTAAATCTCGAGCTGTTTTTCAAAAGTACCTTTTCCTTAAATGCGACTATTTTGTTCATGCATTTTTTATCTTATTAAACGAACTTTAATTATGCGATGAACTTCAATTACATCGATTTTATTCAGAGACGCGTGCCGCCGGAAAATGACTTTTTTTCTAAAGCATCGGTTCGTCGTCGGATCGTGTGCATAGGCGGCGCCAGTTTTTGTCGGACCGAAGGTCGCCAAGTGGAAAATCGAGGAAACTTTCGAACAAGAAAGTTGTCGGAAGTTTCCGCAAACTGCATCTGCATTCGCCAGGCATACTTGTTAAAGAAAAATATTCTGCGGAAAGAAAATTTACATATTATAATGTGAACGGGGATTTACATGGGATAATAAATATGATAACAACGTATCAAAAAATTTCGCATTATATTTTGTGAGCGCTTTTTAAAATAGATCTCGTTTAAGTCTAAAATTCTAAATCAATTTCTCTCTTATCGTCTTTTATTTTTTTCACTTTCTAAGTGGTATAGGATAATCTGTTAATAAACACATTTTGGTAAATCATTCTTTATGAGACTAAAGATGATCAGAGTAAAAGTGATCAAAACATTTCGAAAAATATAATTAATCATTGAAACTAATTAATGATTATTATTTATCTATGCTCACCGATGAATTACAGCTCTTACAATTTAAACTTGTTATAAACCTTCAATTTGTTGAAACTTTCAAAGCTGAAACATACTACATAAAATTATTTTTATTCGTGCTGTCTGTGTATTCTAATCATCGAGCTCATTTGTAATTATGCGAACACACACTCCGTCAAGAAATTAACTTTTGATTCTCGAGATCTCAGGTCGACGCCTATGCGTTTCGCGTATTGCCGTTCCGATTCTTTTCCACTTGTGGAATAGATAACCTGTGATGCTTTTTTCTTGCTTTACATCCCAGTGTATTCACGACGTGACTGGGCAACGAAATGGCTCTTCTTCTCCTTGCTACTTCGAGTGCGCGACTTTCGAAAAAAACGAACTTTCTCATTCTCTCTTCGGAGCTACCTACGACTATTTACAGATCGCACGCTGCATCGACGGCAATTTTCCAATTGAAAAAAACGAGAAAAAGATTGCACTCTTGTGCTGGGTATTCTGGCTAAATTATTTACATTTATTGTATAATACCAAAATATGCTAGTGGATAGCGATCGAGAGATGCCTAAGTTTCACGAGACACGTTGAAAAATGTTATAATTTTTATAAAGCATTCATCCTACGTCAAATATAAAAGATGTGAACGTCACTGCATTTTCAAATGACCACCCTGTACACAAACTCCCCGTGGAGTCTCTAGCACAAGTAAATATATCCGCGTAACGTCATCAGGGGCGGTCCGGCTCTGAGATGTCGATGAATTATTTACTAGGAGTGCGTGGACATGACAAGGCTGGATATCTACATTTCTTAGATCTCGTCATATTATCGAGACCGCCTATCGACAACATCATGTACGAAGAATAAGAAGAGAAAGATAATGGGAACAAGTATGCGCAATACATAGGTAGGTATACTATCTACTCCGATGAATTTGTAGTTAAAACAAAATGAGAGTTGTTGTTTAATGTACAAGTTACATAAATATGTTTTTGTTTTTTTATCTGCGATGTTGCAATAGAAAACATTTTTAATAGCAAAAGAAAAAATAACATAAAGAACTTTGTTAATTATATATAAAATAATTATATAAAAAATTGTTAATTATATATAAATTGTATCTTAATTTTATCTTTACATACGAGCAAGATAACGTTTTATAGCGAAATGTAAAAAGTGAAGGCAAATCCATTACAATAAGAAATTTATACAAACAATACTCGTTCTTATTGTACCGATATTCTATAATCTCACGATACTTTATAATTGATTTGCTATGTAATTAATTCACTGATTTTGAATGTATAATTCGTTCGCGAAAAATTCAGTCGAGTTAATTTATGCTTTTGTCGAAACAGCAATTCGACGACGAGAGTAAATGTAGCTACAGATAAATCCCCAAAGTGAGACGTAAACTTGTTCTCTACCGTTATTTACTCGTCGAATTATTGGAGGGAAACGCAGTTATATTTGTCGGTCGAGTTCTCCATTTCCGTCCCGAGACTTAACGTTAACTTGCGAAGACGTCGGGGTGCGCGAAGGGTCGTTTCTTTAATTGAATTCTCGCGAAATTGCGACGTCCATTAAGCGTGGCACGCGAGAATGCGCGAAGAACTTTCATGGCAATGCCGACGTTCTAAGACTTTTTTTTTTTTCTTGCGTTGAATTATACGGCATCTCGTTGAATCACGCGAGAACAAGAAAGAGATAGATGCATTTATCGCGAGACACGTCTTCGTTTTTTTCAGTAATTTATAAAATTAATTTTTAATAAAACATGTGTAAATAAAATAAACTAAGAATTTTTAAAGAAATCAATATACGTACTACAATCAAGTCTCTCAGAAAATTTTCCCATCGAGAGGAAACGCGTGCACGAAAATTCGAGGTGCGCACGTGCGTCCATCAGACAGGATTTAAAATCCGAGTCATTTCGGAACGACACTGTCTCGTAGCTAGCATAAAGAAATCCGAACTTACAACGACCGACAGTGACTTTAGACTCCGGGCACGTCCACGGTCCCCGAAGTGAGAAACGTCTGCCGCATTTACCGTGTTCTCACGGCAAATCTTGAAACGCTCACGCGACGATCGTAAACGTTGATAATTCCGACAGCAAAACCGCGATTTTTCTTTTTACTGTCTACCATGTCTGCTCACAACTTGACGTTTTATTTATTTTACGCATGTAGTAACACATATATTGTAGCAAGACACATGTCTCTAGATCTTTGGACATCTTGTGTCAAACATCTCGTCAAATAATTAATCGAATATTCGGGAAACATATATCCTCTACTACAATATTTAAGTTTTGTGGTGTCAGAATATATATGTATGTATATATACATAGTGGAAATTCGTAGACCTTTGGGATAGATTCTCGACACGCGGCGAGCGACGCGATTTACAAGTGTGGCAGAATCCCGTGTATTTCGTCATTACACCTGCCGGCCACCGGTGGCATAACCGGGCCAACAATTCCATTACGAGAGAGTTTCCAGAGTAACGAAGTTGCCTCCCTCGAGTGAGAGAGATCGTTCCTAGTAATTAGATATTCGTAAATGACACAGCTAGCTCGGTATACGTTGTATTGTCGAGATAAATATTCTCTCGTGACGTTTATACGGTCTGTCCCAAAAGTCGCGCACTTGGACTCCACAGTCTAATTCATAATTACCGGTCAACATTAATTCAGTACCTTAATTCACGTCCATGCAATAATCCTGGAAATATTAAAATTGAGTTAAGCAAGTTTACGGTTTAGAAACCATAAACGCGTATTACAAAACTATAACACACACACGTGTAAGTCCTGGTATATAAATAAACTACATAACTACATAAATAAGCATATGAGAAAGAACTAAGAAAGTTTATATAAAACTTTCTCCAGAAGAAAGATAATATATCTTTATATATATATATATATATAATCTTTATATATATATATATATCTTTATATATATATCTTTATATATATATATATATATATCTTTATATATATATATCTTTATATATATATCTTATATATATATATATATATATATATCTTTATATATATACACATTATCTTTTAAACGAAAAACAGTATGTAATAAGTGTATTCTTTTATAAAATAAATTTTCTATTAAAAATATAATCAAAAAACGTTAGGTTTTTCCAAAACTTTGGAAATATGTAATACTATTCTAAAATCTTTATTTGCGTTGTCATAGATATTTGTTACAACATATCAAACAAAATAATATTTAATATAGAAAATAATACAGAGAAAAACATTTAAAAAGCACTGATAATAATCTGGTTTCATAAATCTCTCTATCACAATATTACGGAGATACGTATTGTACAATATTAGCAGGAAGCAATAAAAATGGCATTTACAATTATAAAGCAAAAAAATCGACTTCGAGAGGACCCTAAATTCAAACCGTATAGGTATCTCATCCACGCGCGCGCATTCGCGTAGTTTGCTCGTTCTTTTTTCATCGGAGGAGGAATTGCCTCATCGTCTGTGCACCGGATGTAAAGACGAGGAAAAAGGAAAACGAGGCGCAAGAGAAAATTTATTAACGATAAGAGATAATGCGATGTGAGAGAGTTCCTATGACTGCGCGGCGGTTGTGATGCAAAAAATAAATAAATAAATAAATAAAAAGAGCGTGCAGGAAAAGATCGATAATTCTGATTGTAATAGATATGTGCTGCATTTATTATAAATATCAGAAGCCGAGTTATAACGTAAAAATGACAATCGAAAAGAAATTAGAGACAACTTTATATTTAAAATGTTACATTTGCAGTAAAAATTTGTTATTTTGAAAAAATATTTCAAATTTAGTTTTTATAATATAATATTACACACACACGCACGCACGCACGCACGCACGCACGCACGCACGCACGCGCACGCACACGCACACACGCACACACGCGCGCGCGCGCGCACGCACACACACACACACACACACACATATTAGCTTTTAGATAGATAGATAGATAGATAGATACATATATATATATATATATATATATTCCATTTTCTCTTAACATATTTTTAAAACATTACCAATTTAATTAAAGCAAATACGAGATGCGTTAATATTGTACAAAGCCACTACACAGAGAGAAAGAGTTTTTTAGATTTAGCAAATTGTGTTAGATCTAAACAAATTATTTCATTGATGTAGTACAAACAAACTGATACTATACATATCAATAGTAGATTTAGAATCAAACATTCCGATTGTTTGACTTTATACGTTTGATTTAAATAAAATATTTATTTGAAAATTACTGTTTTTATAATTATTTTATAAAAAATACACATTTATCCTTATATTTAATATCTTCGAGTAAAGTTTTTAGTTCTTAAGTTCCTAAGAGTTTAGTTCTTAGTATCCTAAGACTAACTTCTAAAGAGAAATCGTTGGAAATCATCTCGACTGGAAGTCAAATCATAGCCGTCGCTCGTTGTTTGTTAAAAAGTTATTAACAAAAAAGTTTTATAAATAAACTTTTATTTTCCGACACTATATACATTTGAACAACATATGTCAAGGTGATCGGAGCAGTTTCCTCTATACTAAACATTTATCAAAAAAAAGTTATACAACGTGAAAATTTAGAAAAGTGTAAACCTATGTGGAACCTCGCGTGAAAAGTGTGTACATGGAAGCAGGTCCCGTTACGAGGGAAGGGAGCTCCATCAAGAAATTTGACACATAGATTTGGATTGAATCTCGCTTTGCGCGAAAAGTTGAAAACCCTTAAACAATCTTGCTACAATAAGCGACGGTAAAACCAAGGCAAGTTCCACATAAGTTTACAACTTTTCACGTAAAGTGAAATTCAATCAAAACCTATGTGTCTAGTTTCTTAATAATAAAACCTTCCCGTAAGGGAGACTGCCTTCACTTTCCACGCAAAGCGAAGTTCAACGTAAACTTATGTGTTTTATATGTTTCTAGTCTTTTCATAATGAAGACCCTTTTCTCCAACGGGGAGATGAAACACCCTATCTCCACGCATACAACTTTCTACGCAAAGCGAAAGGTTCCACATGGATTATACTTTTCGAACTTTTGATGTTTTAACAATCGTTATATAATTATATATTTTTTTGAATAAACTTTTGATAAATAAACTTTGAATAAATCTTTTTAATAAACAATGAGCACGTTTCAGCAACGGCTAAAACTACTTGGAGACTACTCAAAAGAGTGTCCTTAACAACATATGTGAAAGTCAAAGTTAGTTCATTATTGTCAACATTTACCAATCGTTCTCTCTATGTATTAAGTAAAAATTCAATATTATCACGTGAAATCACGCGAATATTCAGAAAATTGAATTGTTTCTAACTCACTAGCATCTCAACAACCAATGTCTGTTAAGTTAGTTCTTCGTCATAAAGAAATACATATGCATAAAAATTAAGTGCTAAAATTTAGGTGTTAATTAGATATCTAATTTAACAATTCGGTGCTCGACTCGTTTGACAGAAAATTGAAGTTAAAATGGGAAGACTGACTTGACGTCACGTTGGTCTTTTCTTCTACATTAAAAAAACTATATTTCCTGTTAAAAACTCTTCTAAAAACCTACATTATAATTAGGTTCTAATTAAGTGCTTTAACTCTATACAAAAATTAATACAATTAGTAGTTTATAAAAAAATATAGCAATTAGTAGTTTTTTTTTAAATATTACTTTTTCGCGACCTACGAGGTTTAAGTCGGTTTCCACACAAACTGTTTAAGCATAATATCTAATATCTTCGAAACTTTATGTCTAAATAATGTGACATATACACACTATAAGTCTTTTGGCGTTTATTTTGTTTGAGCACTTAATTTTTTTATCAACGTTTATTCTTGTAAGTTGTACTGTCCAACGACTTATAAAAGCATGTAAGAATAAACATTTAAAAAATTAGAACCCCAAATGACTTCTGTATGTCACATTGTTCAGATATAAGGTCTCACTTAGATTAGATATTCGGACAATTTGTGTGGAAATCGACTTAAAACTCGCGAATAAGTAATATTAAAAAAAATTACCAATTGTTATATTTCGATATTAATTTTTGTATAGACTTTCATCCTATACAAAAGTTAGATATAAAATGAAAGCCTAAACAAAAATTATAATGAGCATCTAATTATGATGTAGATTTGTGAAATTTGTGATTTAACCGGAAATATTTTAATGTGCCGGAAATATTTTAAAGGGAGCCCCTTCCCCAACGTGACGTTAAAATAGCCTTCTCTCCACTTTAATTCCAATTTTCTGCCAAACGAGTTGAACGACAAATTTTTAAATTGGACCTCTAATTAGTACCTAAATAACATCTAATTTTTATGTACAAATGTATGTTTTTTTATGGTGGAAAGTTTAACTTGAGAAAAATGTTTACTGTCTTGCCGCGAGTAATTCTCTTGTTCCTTTTTATTTTCGTTTCGCAATATGTTTCACTATCAATAATGAACAGCGATGATAAATCACGCAACGTCTTTGTAACAATTAGTGATGTTACTTACGAACGGCAGAAAAAGAAAAACACGTCAACAATTAATGAAGTTTATAACACTGTAGTATGACATAAACGACATAAAGAGTTGTTCTGCACATTATTTTAAGTGTGTCTATAATCGTGATAGTTTTTATTTATAAAACGCTTTAAGGTTTTTGCGTGTTTTATCGTAGTTGTTAGAAAATCTGGCGTTATTTAAATTCTGTCCAGAGAGGGGACAAATTAAAGGAAATAACATATTATACATATATGATTTGTGAGATTGGAACATCGGTGACGATAAATCGAGCAAGTGCAACTAGCGAATAAATTTATTCATTCATCGAATTCGCGACAAACGTCGATTTCCGGTGACGCGACGCACCGAAATGTTTCAAATAATGGTACGCGATAATACCTTCGTTAATAATGCATCGTTCCGATCGAAGTGGATAAATGAACCGGCGCCGACAGAACGCTTTGTTCTCATTACCGATAATACGTGCTATAAAAAACGGGTAAATTCTCGTTCGAAGGTAGAGAATAACCGTCTATTAGATTCAGGTAGCATTTTAATTCCAATGACTTTGTACGGAAGTATTCACCCGAATAAAATCACGTGATTTATATATATATATATATATATATATACACACACACACATATGCAAACGTCATCGGCCAATATATACTGCTTTTAAAACATATCCAATTTGTCCCGCACTATTGGGTGCATATGTGTGTTTACATATATTGCGATATAAAAGTCATTGCAATTGTCAGAATAATCTGCACATCTTTTACTATTGTGAATAATAAAAATAAAACTAAATGACTAATAAAAATAATTATTAATAAAATTTTTGCATATTTATTATTATTATTATTATTATATATAAATGTATAGAATAAACTGGTCTCTCTCTTTTTTTCGAAATAATTCGCAATCTCCGCTATTGCGAAAAAATGACTGAACTTTGACGCACTTCAATAAATTAAATCCGCAAATGATAGTCTATAAATAATCGCGATTTTACGACCGTATAACATAGAAAGCATGTCAAAATATTATACAATGCAACATAAATCACATTACCAAATTTACGACGGCCTCACCAGATGGTTTCCCGCTGAGTAAATCGCGGCAACGATATTTTTAGAGCGAGATTCAATGTAGAGACAGATATTCACGCTCGAATCAGCCCGTGAGACTGGCCTGGGAGAAATAATTTAATTAATAAGCACACTCGCTCTTTTTTTCTCAATGCAAAGTTCCGCTTGAACGTTGATTAAACGTTTTCGAAAAAAAGAATTCGATTACAAAAGTTTCGGACGACTGGCTGACAATCGCGTAACGCTTATAAACTTTTACTCAAACCGCCGGTTACAACATCCTTTATCGATTTCCCTCTGTAACTTGCTTTTTTCTTTTTTTTACGATAAATTATGATATTCAAACGGTTTTGATAAAAATAAATCTGTTGGCATGAAAAATCAAAGGATCATCGTTTTAACAAAAATTTATCGTATTCTGTGACTTCTGTCAAGAACTAGAGTTGTAATGTACAGTATATAATCTTTTTGTTTTGTGTGATAGCGTCAATCAGCTTTCCGAGATATTAGACCACAGCGAAAAATCCGTAAAACATATTAGGTTGAATATAAACATCAGTTGCAAAGTTTACGTTGAAATGTTACAAATGGTATGCACCGTTCTCAGTATTTTGACAACATTTTCCAGCGAATAATGTACAAAATATGCAAACAAGCGCACATAATTATACTGATTTAGCATATGGTATCTGATTTCAGGCAGATAAATATGATACAATTTTGCAGCTAATCGCTCGCGACTGGCGTATATCACCATCGAATCAAACATAGAAAACTCTAGCTAATAAAACAAAAACACGATAGAATTATGTTATCGCGATATAACTTCGCGGTCCAATAAACAATATGCGATTCAATAGCGCGATTAGTAGTAGATAATTTTTATCTGTTGTGTTTTCTTTTATAGTTGTATTTTCTTTAGTGGCATCAATAAAGCATATAATGAAAGATCGCGGACGCATTATAATCACATTGAAATAAGCGATGCGAGGATATAATCGCGCGTATCCGGAAGGAGGGCGCGGCACGATGCGGTTCCCTAGTCATTAGTCTGATAAATCGGTATCGCTTAAAATAAACATCGCTCGACGAGACACTTCATTATGAGCCATTTCCGGAGCTGTATCGACAAACGCGAGTTACGATTCATTTGAGCGGATCTACAGCCGCAATCAAGCTTTTCACGGAAGAACGCCGTCGCGTGCAGAATTACGGAAATTACGAAAAGCTATTTCCTCTTGTCACATGTATAAGTTGCGCGTACATATATAGCACGATATATATATATATATATATACACGATATATATATATATTTTTCTAATATATAGCATGTTCATAATTTATTTATTATTGCGACATAAAAAAGACTTGTACTTTAATTCTTATATATATATAGAATATATACAATTCATTTTCATGTCGCAATAATAAACAAATTATGAATATACTATGTATATTCTCCTGTAACTTATTAAAAATACAGATCATTTATCAAATAGATTAATATAATGCATTTATTTCCAAGCGTATCTGAAAGACTATTTAATGAGCAGATATTCTGTATCGACTTCTAAAATTCTATTTGTACCTATATACAATGATGAAGGATTTTATTGTTTCAAATGATTTTATTTGAAATTGTGATCGATACATGTACGATACACGTAATATCATGTACTTTATTTTTCTGCAGCATTTGACATAGTCTACAGCTCAAACGGTTTTTTTTTATCTATTTTACTCGCTGGAAAAAAATAATAAAATTTGATTAGACCGTGCGTACAAAACGGAACACATGTTGTATCATAAAAGTACCCCACGCACGATACGTCACCCGGTATATTTTCTGGTTTGTAATAAAGCTGATAGATCATCGCCTACCCGGCAGCGAAACAAAGCAAGCCGTAACATTATTATTCCCGGACAAGAGGACGAGAGACGCATAAAAGAAGGATATTAATGAATTTACTTGGATCTGCCTCGAGCAGGAACGGAGCATGACCGTCCTCTCGATGGCCGTTTATTCGTGAGCGTAATTAATGCAAACTGCTATGCGGCGGAACTTTAAATATAAATACCCAGGTAAATCGCCACCCGCGCGCTATGTTACGTTACTGCCGGAAGTGGCTTAAAAGCTAATGCCGTCTAAACTCCGCCGCGGACTCTTTGCTTTCTCGCGTGCTCTCTTGGGAGCGGCATTAGCGCTAAATTTTAACCGTTTACGGTGGGTTTCCGTCCATTCTTGCGACAAGTTTGCGCGTTCTTGCGAACTCATCTAAAACAGGGAAAGTAATCAGAAATAAGGAGAGTGTTGTGGCACATTTTGCTGAACTGAATAATATTTCTTCCTAAAGAAGAAAGTGAGTTTTCCTCGCCATCAAAAATAAGACAGGGTATACACAATAAATATAGCAATTCAAAAAACCTTACAAGTCAATAACAGAAATAAAAAATTTATTTTACACTCTGTTGTGGCTTCTATCTCTTAAATATTATAATTCGAATCACGCAAAGAGACGTGTCCCTATAATATCTATCTCTATCTCTAAAATCTATATTTACTAAATTCTCGCACGCCAGTATCTTGTATCAACAAAGATCGTGGGATCATATGCGAAAGATTCCCTAGACGTGATAAATCATCTAAGGATCTCCGAGATCCTTGCAGCGCAGAATTTCTCTCGACTTCGTCTTTGAAGCGAACTTGAAACTCACTCGCTAGAATCTCACGTTCGCCCGAGGAACTTCGCGTTCGTCTAAGCGAATGTCATAAATATTCAGGATTCCAGTAGAGGCGAGGACTTCGCGACAGACAATGAAGCTCGCTTCAGGATTCAGCATGGTATAACATATAGTTCGCATGTTGCAACATATAGATGCATGTTGTACGTCTTCAAAGTATACATGCAGTTTTTCTTTTTCTTTTTTACCGGCATTTCCAACAACAACTCGAAAAAGAAGAAGAAGAAAACAAAGATACTGTCTGTGTTTATTTCCGCAAGGTCACAAGATCGAAGATCGAAGTTCGACCATAAGCAGGCGTCACGCACAATGACGATGCATGAAAATTCGCGATGTCTTCTGAATCGAAAGAGTCTTAAGCTGTATTCGCAACATTCGTGCAAGTTTGAGAGTTAACAAAAAGAACTTAAAAAATATCTTCTACAATTGTCTCATAATTAAGTAATTAATATTTAAAGTTGTTAGAGAGAGAATCAGCGGGATTAAGATTTTCTTTAATTTTAACGTGTAATTTAACATCACAGTAATAAATTGCAATCTGACATAAGCTCTTTACTGTGCAGGCAGCATTAACACGTGGTTTCTTTCGATGTCATCGAGTGCGCTCGTCGTGCAAATCGACGTCTCACCATTATTCCGAAGACGGAGGTGAAGGTAGAATAATGGCAGCCGCGAATTATAAGAGGAGAATGAAATCCGTGGCCCGTGACGTATAACCGACGAGTCCTTCCGTTAGTAACTCTTCGGTCTCTCCGCGCGAGGGAGGTGAGGTTTCTCCTCTCGGTCATGCTCAAGGGATCAAAGAAGAGGCGGGTTCTCATAATCCTCCTCCGTCGCTTAATAGCTTCGCTTCGAGCCAGAACAATAACCACTATGCCACTCACCACTATAGCCGATGCACTAGCGCAGTCGAGTGCACTTGCTCAAAGAAAAGTCCCTGCTTTCGCGAGCAGCAATATCTATAATGAACGCGAATAGATTTCGATAAGAACGGATTTATAGCAAAAAAATTATCGACTTGTCCCGATATTTTGCACAAAAAGCTTTCGTCGCAGGACTTTTTCGTTTAACTAAAACTTTTACTAAGCTTCGAATAACAGTCAAAATCTAAAATAGCCTTACAACAAGATTTATCGCGTTGTTGTCCGCGTTTTATCGAATGTATTATTATTCTCTCTCTCTCTCTCTCTCTCTCTCTCTCTCTCTCTCTCTCTCTCTCTCTCAAGCTTAGAAGCCAGCATAAGTATGTGTGCGCGCTTATGATACTAAGTAAACAAATTGTTAATAATTTGCAGATTGACTATAAATTCGAGCAGAGCAATGTATTAGAAGCTATCTATCAGGCTACTTTATGTTTTTTTAACAAGTCTATTGAAATAATCATTTTTAACAACGACAGATCTTGATTTGTCATAATTCAATTTAGAAAGTAGTCAGCAAACGCTAATTGTAAATGTTCACCAAATAAAAACTCAGGATAAAGTACACAGTAGCGTCTTGACACTCATTCGGCGGATGCTTTTATGTACTTGGCGTCAAGACGCTGCCGCGTCTCTTACATACATGCGCGTCCACTTTGATTATTAAATTTGTACACGGACCTATTATTTTGTATTATTTGTAAAAGTGACATGAGACAAAACATTTTCATTTGTTTATCAGTGTGAAGCTACTCAAAAATAATGAAAATAATATTCGACAGAAAATAGTACTAATATTTAATTCTAAAATTTAATTTTAATATTTAATTAATTTTAATATTTGATAACAACTCATTTACAAGAAAATACGGATTGATTTGATTTAAATCAACTCAATTGCTTTTTCCGATAATAAATTTATTCAGGAAAGAGTTCATCGACTTCAAACATCTCTGTTTGACTGGCTGAAAATTAATCAGCGATTAATTAATTTAAGAGAAAGACAAGTGAATGCATCAGAGCTGCGACCTTCTTCTTTTCTCTTAATATTTTCCGAATATTTTATCGCTCAAAGAAAACTTCGTTAATTCCAGCGACGACAACGACGACATTAATTGCTTCGCTTGATACTTGTCAGGTAGCGGAATAAGTAAAGCAGTTCCGCAAGTGAATATCGTTGTTGTAATGAGCTCACCGACCATTATCACCGAGACCAACTCCCGCCTCCGATTCTCACCTTCACGCTCACTCTATCTCTTTTTCTCATGCATTTTCGTTGGTTGCAAGTAGCGAACACACAAAGGACAGTCTCCCTTTATCAAAGGTCTGATCGTGCATAGATGACGTTAGCATTTCCGTTGCATAAACATGGACGAAGAACGAGTTTGAAAAGCAAATTCGAAATGCAACGACGTTCAATACGGACAGATAAACACAGTGCACGGCAAGTGTGATCGTATTTTCAGAATCAATGAAACTAGCAAAACCGTGAAAGAACTTTTGTACTGAGCTAACAATGAAACGCGTCAATAGAGAAAAAAGACGTAGTTTGATAAACCGTTAAGTTCCATTGAGTCATAATGAATTGCAGTTGAATTTTCAATGAGCGCTAGTATTCTTTTATAAAACTGTCAGGTATAAAGCCACGAGTGTATTAAAAACAAATTGTTTAAAAACATTTACATAAACACGGTGTCTGAAAAAATTTGACACCGAAGTGTGAAGATAGCTTGGATCAATCTGAAAAGTCATATATGTCATATATGTACCATTTTGCAAAATTCGCAATAGTTATTATATTATAATTAATACATGTGATCCAATGAGCGCGTGATAAGCGATGATCCGGATTCTGTAGATGTGTATTTTTAGTTGTGAAAATCAGCTGATCGCAAGAAGCTGTGTTACTCGCCACTCGATTGTTTGCTCCGCCTTTTGCTCTCTTCATCTTTTAGAAGATTGCATGAAATGTACCATTTTTTTAAAACTGAAAATCATACACGTCTACTGAGTCCATTACTTCCCACGCGCTCATTGGGTCACATGTATTAATTAATCGTTCAATAACTATTGTGAATTTTGCAAAATAGTACAACACTTTTCTGTTCAGATTAATCCAAGCTATCTTCACACTTTGAATGTGTCAAAATTTTTTAGACATCCTGTATATACTCTCTCTCTCTCTCTCTCTCTCTCTCTCTCTCTCTCTCTCTCTTTCTCTCTCTCTCCATATGTGTGTATGTGCGCGCGATTAAATTATGTAAAAATATTTCTGATTTGTGTTAATAAAGAGAATAATAATGTAATAAAAAAGTTTATTGAATGTTTACTTTATTTATTTATTTTATTTACATTACGTATAATAAATTAGTGTTACACATAATATATGTATATCTCATAAAAATAAGTTTTAGAAATCTTTTAAATAAATTGAGTTCTGCACGATGACAAACTATTTTACTGCAGTTTCTTTTTGTTTCTCCCTAAAATCTTAAATATAGGTTGTAATTTGTTGCTGACTGAATGAGTGAAAACATTTACAATTTTCTACATGATAATGTAATATACTGTCTTCATGATACATATCAAGTCAGAAGTAGTTTAGCATACTACTACGCATTCTGCGCACGTTACTGTTATTACTTTGTCAAGTTAAAGGCCATCACACATAAAATTACGTAAGAACATAAGACGTAGCTGTAAGAAAATAGACTAATTAAAGTGTATCCTATATTTCCTCCACTTTTGGACGTAAATTTCTGATTGGTCAATTTTCTTACGGTTATATCTTATGTTCTTACGTAATTTAATGTGTGATCACCTTAAAGGACCGTCTACAATGGAAGTAGGCAGTATAGAGTAAAAAGTAAAGTTCTTGGAGTTATTTGATTTTTGGTTATACAAGTAATTATTTCGCGTCTGTCAATACGCGTCTTTTATTGACTGACAGTAAAGCCACAGTTTAGCTATACCAGTTATAACACTGAGTGTCGATACCTTTGAAGTCGACACTCGACTTGATGATGAGAGAAGACAAAGTCACGTGATTGTCGCCATTTTGTACACGAGTTTACATTTGAATGTATGTGAAAACTATAAAAATGAGTATTATAAGCGTTTTCTAAGAAAAGACACAAATGTTCGCTCAGAACTATTGCAATTATTCATTGCACAAAATTATCCATCTCTTTTCTTCATTGATAATAGTAATATTGTTTTAAAAAATATTTTATATTTATATAATTACCACTTTTACAATAATACAAAAATAAGTTTTTATATTATTTGTTAGATATTACTATTTATTCGTAATTGACACGTTGCGTTCTACTCAATAATATGTTATTTTGTAAACAAGGTTATAGGATCTAAAACGCGGCCATCTTCTCTGTGGTACAAACTGACGCATGCGCTTTGAAAATTTGTTTCTACGAAAAAATAATGTGTAACTGATACAAGATTTGTTCTCCTTGCTCACAGGAAAAGTGTAAAGTATACATTTTACACTTTTAATACAATACACTTTTTGGGAATGGGGGAAATGTCGTGTAAAGTATAGGCTTTTCAAGAAAAACGCTAAAGTATAAGGTAAGTGTATTGCAGGCATTTGTGCATGATGTTTATGTTTGGAGTTTTAACAAAAAAAGTGAAATTAAATTTTGTAACAATTATTAACTGTTATTGGAACAATTATTAATTGTTCCAATTGTCATATTGCTCTATAAATGCATAATATTATTTTATATCAAATAATATTCTGTGAGCGCAGTTTTAGAATATTTAATATTCTGAGCGTATGCTTAGAATTAAAATTAAAATACTTAAATTTAAATAATAAAAAAATTAAATTAAATAATATTAAAATTTAAAAAATTAAGTAATATGCATTTATACAATATATATATGTACAGTATGTATATGCACAGTATGTACAAATATATAACAACCTGCTATCTAACTCTTAAGACCATTCTACATGGAGTTGCAAATGTCGCCAGTTGTGAAAGATAATAACTACTAGAAGAAAAGTACTATTTTCGGTTGAGCTTGGCCGTAGTTGCTGTTGCCAAAAGTTAAAAATTGACCAACTTACTTTTGGCAACCGCAACGGCTAAGCGCACCTAGAAATAGCACTTTTCCCTTAGTAAAGGATAAAGGAAGTTTAATTGATTCCCCTCAGGGTTACAATATTTTTCAACACTCCACTTCTATATCCACGATCCATTTATA